>PVIC010002889.1:0-73371 GCA_004025085.1 Thryonomys swinderianus
GGAGACAGGTAGACTACAGGAACAAAATCTTGCCTCCTGGCAGTAAATTTCAAAGAGCAGTGAAGTAGTAATTTCCACTCTGTTCGTGAAACTGACTTCACAAAAAGCAGGTATGAGGTTCAGGTGTTTCTGTTTGAGGGAGAAATCTCCAAATATCACTCCAGCTCACATTCACTTGAATGGAGCTTGTGGTCAAATGGAGATATCCAGCCATGGAATGGCACTCTGAGCCAATAGATATCCAAAGCAGGCAGTATGCTTTTTTTTTTTGAAACAGGGTCTCACTTTGTAGTTCAGGCTGGCCCTGAGCTCACTTATGTAGTCCAGGCAAGCCCCAAACTCAGCAATCCTCCTGTCTCTGCCTCCTGAGTGCTGGGATTACAAGTGTGATCCACCACGCCCAGCACTGTGGTATGTGGTACTGATTGCTGGTGGACGTGAGTCTCCACGCCCAGCATTGTATGTGATTAGTGGGGATTCAACTCAGGACCTCGCGCTTGTGAGGCAGGCGCCGGAACCACTGAGCTAACCCTCCAGCCCAGTGTGCTTTTCTTGATTTAGATTCTAACACTGAGAACATAACATTTGTTTCTCCACTGATTACCTGTACAAAGAGAGCAGTATTTGAATAAGAAGCCACAGTTCTCCACAGGCACAGGGAACATGGAGAAACAAACTGTTCCTACTCTTCCAAATAAGACACAGAGTGAGAAGTTAGTACAGTCCCATACAGTTTCTGAAAATCAGTTTATAGCAACAAGATCTGAATTCTAGCTTTTGCTGTGAGATATTAAGCTCCTGAAATCCCAGTTTCTCCCTTTCGCTTGACTGGAGTTTGCTAGAAAAGATAGGCAACTTGTAATTAGGTGTAATCCTCATGTTTGCATGTTGAAAACAGGCATTTCACGCCTCTGTCTTCAGCCTCTAACCGTCCAAACAAAAGGAGTGTTGTAAAAGTGCTTGTTTCTATGATGGGAGTGTGAGGTCATAATGGCATTTCTTTACAACAGACACTACTAGCGTGGATGAAAAAACACTTGTTCCTGCCAAGTAAATATAGAAGCAGGTGGGTAGAAAATTAGAAAAGAATTTCGGAATCTTTATTCACAAAAACACCATCTGAGTACCAGCTCTGCATTTCATGAAGAAATCCACTAATATTGAAGAAACTCGCCATCACATGAATAGAGCAGTTGGGAAAACAAAGATATACAGGCAGCAACAGTCACTGCTAGGCCGGAAATTTTCTGAAACAGTCACTGTGCATACCTTATTTCAGCTTCATACCAAAACAATATTAGTTGTGATTCTCCAGTGATTGTCTGTATAATAACAGCCATATTTACATAAGTGTCCTTATACTCCTACTCGTAGAGGGAGCATGGACTCGGTTTCAACTCGAGCCAAAAGAGTCACAAATTGGGTGTACAGTTTCACTATTTTTCTGAAAATGTCGTCTTTAGCAACATATTCTGATTGCCAGCTCCTTCTTCAGTAGGGAAACCTCTTGAATGTGCAGATTCTCCCATCCCTTGAATGGAGCCGCACTGCCAAAAGGGACATTTGTCATGAAGTTATACTCCAGGCAATTGGGCTTTGACACCTGCCTTTGGCACTTCTATCTTCAGGCTCTAATGTTCCAAACACAAATACCATTGTCCCAGGTCTCGTTTATACCAAAGGACTGTGATGATATAATGGGACTTTCACTACTACAGACACAGTTCATGTACAGGAACAAACTCTTGCCTCCTGGCAGTAAACGGCAAAGAGCAGTGATGTAGTAATTTCCACTCCATTTGTGAAACTGACTTCACAAAAAGGAGGTGTGAGGTCCAGATGTTTCCATTTGAGGGAGAAATTAATGAATATTGCTCCTGCTGGCATTCACTTAAATGGAGCTTGTGCTCAAATGGACATATCCCGCCATGGCATAGCACTCCTAGTCAAGAGATATCCAAAGTAGTCAGTGTGCTTTTCTAGATTCAGATTCAAACCATGAGAACATTACAGGTGTTTCTCCAGAGAAAGAGCATCGTATTTGAATAAAAAGCCACAGTTCTCCACAGGCACAGGGAACATGGAAAAACAAACTGTTCCTACTCTTCCAAATAAGGCACAGAGTGAACTGGGAGTACAGTCCCACTCAGTTTCTGAAAATCAGTTTATAGCAACATGGTCTGAATTCCAGCTTTTGCTTGGTCAGATGAAGCTCCTGATATCCCAGATTCACCCTTTTGCTTGCTTAAACGTTGCTAGAAAAGAGAGGCATCTTGTAATTAGTGTAATCATTGCATTTGCACGTTGAAAACAGGCATTTTACAGCTCGGTCTTCAGGCCCAAACCGTAAACCCACAAGAAGTGTTGCCCCAGTGCTTGTTTCTACGCTGTGAGGTCAAAATGGGCCTTTTTCTACCACAGACACAAGTAGCGTAGATGAACAAACTCTTGCTCCTGCAAAATGAAGGCA
This sequence comes from Thryonomys swinderianus, assembly GCA_004025085.1. Lineage (NCBI taxonomy): Eukaryota > Metazoa > Chordata > Mammalia > Rodentia > Thryonomyidae > Thryonomys > Thryonomys swinderianus. Next base: position 2,471 of record PVIC010002889.1, read on the forward strand.
GAAGCTGGTAGGTAGAAAATTAGCACACAATTACAGAAACTGTTCACAAAAACGCCATCTGAGTACCAGCTCTGTGTTTCAGGGAGAAATCAACTAATATCCAAAAAACTCGCCATCACATCAAAAGAGCAGCTTGGAAAACAGAGATGTCCTGGCAGCAAAAGGTGCTGCTAGGTCGGAATCTATCTGAAACAGGCACTGTGCATACGTGATTCTGGCTTCATCCCAAGAGAATATTGGTTGTGATTCTCCAGTGCTTGTCTGTACAATGACAGCCGTATTTTTGTAAGTGCCCTTATACCCACACTGGTAGATGGAGCATAGACAACGGTTGCAACTCTGGCCAAAAGAGGCACAGATTGGGTGTAGAGTATCACTGTTTTTCTGTAACTGTCGTTTATAGCAACATGTCCTGATTTCCAGATCTTTCTTTGGTAGGAAAAGCTGTTGACTGTGCAGATTCTCCCATTCCCATGAAAGGAACTGCACGGCCAAGAGGAACATTTGGCATGAAGTTATCCTCCAGGCATTTGGGCTTTGAAAGCCAGCCTATAGCACTTCTATCTTCAGGAACTAACGGTCCAAACACAAATAGCAGTGACACAGGTCTCATTTCTACAAAGGGATTGTGATCTCATAATGGCACTTTCACTTCTGCAGAGACAGGTAAGGTACAGGAACAAAACGTTGCCTCCTGGCAGTAAAAGGCAAAGAGCAGGGATGTAGTAATTTCCTCTCAGTTAATGAAACTGACATCACAAAAAGCGGTTGTGAGTTCCAGGTGTTTCCATTTGAGGAAGAATTCTCTGATTATCACTCCATCTTCCTTTCACTTGAATGGAGCTTGCGTTCAAATGGAGATATCCAGCCATGGAATGGCACTCCTAGTCAAGAGATAACTGAGGCAGGCAGTGTGTTTATCTTGACAGAGGTTCTAATCATGAGAACATGATGTGTGTTTCTCCAATGTTTGCACATACAAATTGAGCAGTCATTGAATATGAAGTCACAGTTCACCAGAGGCACAGGGAACATGGAGAAACAAACTGTTCCTACTCTTCCAAGTAAGGCACAGAGTGAGATGGGAGTACAGTCCCACCCAGCTTCTGAAATTCAGTTTATAGAAACACAGTCTGAATTCCAGCTTTTGCTTGGAGAGACGAACCGCCTGATATCTCAGATTCTCCCTTTTGCTTGCTTGAAGGTTGCTAGAAAAGAGAGGCTTCTTGTAATTCGTTATAATCCTTGTCTTTGCACATTGAAAACAGGCATTTTACAAGTCTGTCTTCAGGCTTTAGCAGTCCAAACACAAGTAGTGTTGCCCCAGTGCATGTTTCTACGATGGGAGTATGAGGTCATAAAGGGCCTTTCTCTACCACAGACACAAGTAGCATAGATGAACAAACTCTTGTTCCTCCCAAGTAAAGGCAAAAGCAGTTAGTTAGAAAATTATCACACAATTTCATAAACTGATCTTAGAAACACCGTCTGAGTACTAGCTCCGTGTTTCAGGGAGCAGTTGGGAAAACAGAGATATACTGGCAGCAAAAGGCACTGCTAGATCGGAATCTTTCTGAAACAGGCAATGTGCATACATCCTTCTGGCTTCATCCCAAAAGAGTATTGGTTGTGATTCTCCAGTGCTTGTCTGTACAATGACAGCCGTATTTTTGTAAGTGACCTTATACCCACACTGGTAGATGGAGCATAGACAACGGTTGCAACTCTGGCCAAAAGAGGCACAGTTTGGGTGTACAGTATCATTATTTTTCTGAAACTTTCTTTTACAGCAACATGTTCTGATTTCCAGCTCCTTTTTGATAGGGAAAACTCTTGATTGTGCACATTCTCCCATTCCCTTGAAAGGAGCTGTATAGCCCAGAGGGACACTTGACATGAAGTTATACTCCAAGCAATTGGGCTTTGAAACCTGCCTTTGGCACTTCTATCCTTGGGCTCCAATGTTCCAAACTCAAATAGCTGTGCCCCAGGTCTCGTTTCTACAAAGGGATTGTGATGTCAGAATGGGACTTTCACTACTGCAGATACAAGTTGTGTACAGGAACAAACTCTTGCCTCCAGGTACTAAAAGGCAAAGGGCAAGGAGTTAATAATATCCAGTCTGTTCATGAAACTGATGTCACAAAAAAGCAGGTGTGAGGTAGAGGTGTTTCTATTTGAGGGAGATATCTCTGAATATCACTCCATCTCCCATTCACTTGTATGGAGCTTGTGGTCAAATGGAGATATCCAGCCATGGAATGGCACTCCTAGTCAAGAGATATTTGAAGCAGGCAATGTGCTTTTCTTAAAGATTCTAACAATGTGAACATGATGTATGTTTCTCCACCATTTGCCCATACAAAGAGAGCAGTCTCTGAATAAGAGGCCACCATTCACCAGAGCTACAGGGAACATGGAGAAACAAACTGTTCCTACTCTTCCAAATAAGGCACAGAGTGCTCCAGGAGTAAACTCACTCTCAGTTTCTGAAAATCAGTTTATAGCAAAATGGTCTGAATTGCAGCTTTTCTTGGGGAGCTGAAGCTCCTGATATCCCAGATTCTCCCTTTTGCTTGTTTGGCAGTTGCTACAATGAAGAGGCATCTTGTAATTATGTGTAATCCTCGCCTTTGCACATGGAAAACAGGCCTTTTGCACAACTGTCTTCAGGCTCTAATCGTCCAACCACAAGACGTGTTGTCCCAGTGCTTGTTTGTATGATGGGGGTGTGAGGTCATAATGGGCCTTTCTCCACCACAGACACAAGTAGAGTAGATTAAAAAACTCTTGTTCCGGCCAAGTAAAGGAATAACCTCTTAGGTAGAATATTAGCACACAATTTCAGAAACTGTTCAGAAGAACTCCGTCTGAGTACCAGCTTTGTGTTTCAGGGAGAAATCAACTAATATCAAAAAACTCGCCATTACATGAATAGAGCATCTGGGAAAACAGAGATGTACTGGAAGCAAAAAGGGACTGCTTCGCTGGAATCTTTCTGAAACAGGCACTGTGCATACCTCCTTCCAGCTTCATACCAACAGAATATTGGTTTTGATTCTCCTGTTCTTGTCTGTACAATGACAGCCATATTTTCTTAAGTGCCCTTATAGTCCCACTGGTAGGGGGAGCATGGACAACGGTTGCAACTCTGGCCAAAAGAGAAACAGATTGGGTGTACAGTGTCACTATTTTTTTTCTGAAACTGTCGATTATAGCAACATGTTCTGATTTTCAGCTCCTTCTTTGGTAGGGAAACCTGTTGATTGTGCAGATTCTCCCATTCCCTTGAAAGGAGCTGCACAGCCAAGAGGTACATTTGGCCTGAAGTTATACTCCAGGCATTTGGGCTTTGAAACCCGGCCTTTGTCATTTCTACCTTCATGCTCTAATGGTCCAAACACAAATAGAAGCGCCCCAGTTCTAGTTTTTACAAAGGGATTTTGATGTCGTAATGGGAGTTTCACTACTGCAGACACCTTTAGTTTACAGGAACAAACTCTTGCCTCCTGGCAGTAAAAGGCAAAGGGAAGGGAATTAGTAATTTCCACTCCATTCGTGAAACTCAAGTCACAAAATGCAGATGTGAGATCCAGGTGTTTCTATTTGAGGAAGAAATCTCTGAATATCACTCTATATCCCATTCACTTGAATGGATCTTGCCATCAAATGGAGATATCTAGCCATGGAATGGCACTCCTGGTCAAAGATATATGATTTAGGCACTGTGCTTTTCTTGCTTTAGATTCTAACCATGAGAACAAGATGTGTGTTTCTATACCATTAGTCCATACAAAGAGAGTGGTCTTTGAACTAGAATCTACAGTTCACAACAGGCACAGGGAACGTGGAGAATCAAACTGTTCCCCCTCTTCCAAATAAGGCACAGAGTGAGCCAGGAGTAAAGTCCCGCGCAGTTTCTGAAAATCAGTTTAGAGCAACACGGTCTGAATTCCAGCTTTTGCTTGGGGAGATGAAGCTCCTGATATCCCAGATTCTCCCTTTCGCTTGCTTGGAGGTTGCTGGAAAAGAGAGGCGTCTTGTAATTAGGTGCAATCCTCACATTTGCACGTTGAAAATAGGCATTATACACCGAGGTCTTCAGGCTCAAACGTCCAAACACAAGAACTGTTGCCCCAGTGCTTGTTTCTAGGATGGGAGTGTGAGGTCTTAATTGGCCTTTCTCCACAACAGACAAAAGTAGAATAGATGAATAAATTCTGCTTCCTGCCAAGTAAAAGCAGAAGGTGGTAGGTAGGAAATTAGCACACAATTTCAGACACTGTTCAGAAAAACACCGTCTGAGTACCAGCTCTGTGTTCCACTGAGAAATCAACTAATATCGAAGAAATTTGCCATCACATGAATAGAGCAGCTGGGAAATGAGAGATCTACTGGCTGCAAAAGGCACTGCTAGGCCTGAATCTTTCAGTAACAGACACTATGTATACCTCCTTCTGGCTGCATCCCGACAGAATATTTGTTGTGATTCTCCAGTGCTTGCCTGTACAATGTCAGCCGTATTTTCCAAAGTGGCCTTGCACTCCCACTGGTAGGGGGAGCATTGGAAACGGTTGTGACTCTGGCCAAAAGAGGCACAGATTGGGTGTACAGTATCAATATTTTTCTAAAACTGTCGTTCATATCAACATATTCTGATGTGAGCTCCTTCTTTCGTAGGGAAACCTCTTGATTGTTCAGATTCTCCAATTCCCTTGAAAGGAGCTGCATGGCCCAGAGGCACATTTGGCATGAAGTTATACTCCAGGCATTTACACTTTGAAACCCAGCCCTTGGCATTTCTATTTTCAGGCTCTAACAGTCCAAACACAAATAGCAGTGCCCCAGGTTTCGTTTCTACAAAGGGATTATTATGTCATAATGGGACTTTCACTACTGCAGACACAAGTAACGTACAGTAACTAACACTTGACTCCTGGCAGTAAAAGACAAATAGCAGGGAGATAGAAATTTCCACTCTGTTCGTTGAAATAATGTCACAAAAACCAGGAGTGTGGTCCATGTGTTTCTATTTGATGGTGAAATCTCTGAATATCATTCCACCTCCCATTCAAATGAATGGTGCTTGTGGTCAAATGGACATAACCAGCCATGGAATGGCACTGCTAGTCAAGAGATAACTGAAGCAGGCAGTGTGCTTTTCTTGATGTCGATTCTAAATACGAGAACATGACGTGTGTTTATCCACCTTTTGCCCATACAAAGAGAGTGGTCTTTGAATAAGAAGGCACAGTCCTCCAGAGGCACAGGGAACATGGAGAAACAAACTGTTTCTACTCTTCCAAATAAGGCACAGAGCAAGCCGGGAATACAATCCCACTCAGTTTCTGTAAATCAGTTTATAGCAACACAGTCTGAATTCAAGCTTTTGCTTGGGGAGCTTAAACTCCTGATATTCAAGATTCTCCTTTCGCTTGCTTGGAGGTTGCTAGAAAAGGTAGATACCTTGTAATTAGGTGGAATCATCACCTTTGCACGTTGTAAACAGGCATTTTACAGCTCGCTCTTCAGGCTCTCACCATCCAACCACAAGTAGTCTCGCCCCAGTTCTTGTTTCTATGATGGGAGTGTGAGGTCTTAATGGGCCTTTCTCCACCACAGACACAAATAGAGTAGGTGAACAAACTCTTGCTCTTTCCAAGTAAAGGGACAAGCTGGTAGGCAGAATATTAGCACACAATTTCAGAAACTGTTCAGAAAAACACCTTCTGAGTACCAGTTCTGTATTTCACTGATAAATCAACTAATATCCAAGAAACTCGCCATCACATGAATAGAGCAGCTGGGAAAAAGGAGATGTACTGGCTGCAAAAGGCACTGCAAGGCCAGAATCTTTCTGAAACAGGCACTGTGCATACCTCCTTCCGGTTTAATCCCAACAGAATATTGGTTGTGATTCTCCAGTGCTTGCATGTACAATGACACCCATATTTTCCTAAGTGGCCTTATACTCCCACTGGTAGGGGGAGCATGGAAAACGGTTGCAACACTGGGAAAAAGAGGCACAGATTCGGTGTACAGTATCACTATTTTTCTGAAATGGTCGTTTATAGCAACATGTTCTGATTTCAGCTCCTTCTTTGGTAGGGAAACCTCTTCATTGTGCAGATTCTCCCATTCCCTTGGAAGGAGCTACATGGCCAAGAGACACGTTTGGCATGAACTTGTACTCCTGGCATTTGCGCTTTGAAACCTGGCCTTTGGCACTTCTATCTTCAGGCTCTCAGTCTCCAAACACAAATACCAGTGCCCCAGGTGTCGTTTCTACAAAGGGATTATGATGCCATAATGGGACTTTCATTACTGCAGACATACAGGTAATGTACAAGAACTAAATCTTGCCTCTTGGCAGTAAAAGGCAAAGAGCAGGGAGGTAGTAATTTCCACTCTGTTCATGAAACTGACGTCACAAAAACCAGGTGTGAGGGTCAGGTGTTTGGATTTGAGGAAGAAATCTGAATATCACTCCACCTCCCATTCACTTGAATGGAGCTTGTGGTCAAATTGAGATATCCTGCTATGGAATGGCACTCCTGGTCAAGAGTCATCCGAAGTAGGCAGTGTGCTTTTCTTGATGCAGATTCTAACGATAAGAACATTACGTGTGTTTCTCCATCATTGGCACATAAAAAGAGAGCGGTCTATGAATTAGAATCCACAGTTGGCCACAGGCACAGGAAACATGTATAAACAATCTGTTTCTACTCTTCCAAAAAAGGCACAGAATGAGCCGGGAGTACATTCCTACTCAGTTTCTGAAAATCAGTTTATAGCACCATGGTCTGAATTCCAGCATTTGCTTGGGGAGATGAAGCTCCTGATATTCCAGATGCTCTTTTTCGCTTTCTTGGAGGTTACTAGAAAAGCGAGGCATCTTGTAATTTGGTGTAACCCTCGCCTTTGCACGTTGAAAACAGGCATTTTACACCTCGGTCTTCAGGCTCTATCAGTCCAAACTGATAGTGTTGCTCCCTTTCTTGTTTCTATGATGGCAGTGTGAGGTCATAATGGGCCTTCCTCTACCACAGAAACAAGTAGAGTAGATGAACAATCTCTTGTTCCTGTGAAGTAAAGACAGAAGCAGATATGTAGAAAATTAGCACACAATTTTAGAGACTGTTCATAAAAACACCGTCTGAGTACCAGCTCTGTGTTTCAGGGAGAAATCAACTAATATCCAAGAAATTTGCCATCACGTGAATAGAGTAGCATGGAAAATGTAGATGTAGTGGCAGCAAAAGGCACTGCTAGGTTAGAATCTTTCTGAAACAGGCACTGTGCATTTCTCCTTCTGGCTTCATCCCAAAAGAATATTGGTTGTCAGTCTCCAGTGCTTGTGTGTACAATGAAAGCTGGATTTTCCTAAGTGCAGTTATACTTCCCCTGGTGGAGGGAGAATAGACAACGGTTTCAACTCTGGCCAAAAGAGGCACAGATTGGGTGCACAATATCAATATTTTTTGGAAACTGTCATTTATACCTACCTGTTCTGATTTCCAGTTACTTCTTTGGTAGGGAAACCTCAAGATTATGCAGATTATCCCATTCCCTTGAAAGAAGCTGCACGGCCAAAAGGGACCTTTGGCATGAAGTTATATTCGAGGCATTTGGGCTTTAAAACCCGGCCTTTGACCCTTCTATCTTCAGGCTCTAACGGTCCAAACACAAATAGCTGTGCCCCAGGTCTCATTTCTACAAAGGGATTGTGATGTCAGAATGGGATTTCACTGCTGCAGACACAAGGTAGTGTACAGGAACAAACTCTTGCCTCCTGTTAGTAAAAGGCAAAGGGCAGGGAGGTAGCAATTTCCACTACATTCGTGAAAATGATGTCACAAAAATCAGGTGTGAGGCACAGGTGTTTCTATTTGAGGGAGAAATCTCTGAATATCATTCCACCTCTGTTTCACTTGAATGGAGCTTGTGGTCAAGTGGAGATATCCAGCCATGGAATGGCCCTCCTAGTCCAGAGATATTTGAAGCAGGTAATGTGCTTTTCTTGAACATTCTAACCATGAGAACATGACGTATGTTTCTCCACCATTTGCCCGTATAGAGTTGTCTTTGAATAAGAAGCCACAGTTCACCACAGGCACAGGGAACATGGAGAAACAAAGTGTTCCTACTCTTCAAATAAGGCACATTGCCGGGTGTGGTGGCTCATGCCTGTAATCCCAGCACTTGGGAGGTAGAGGCAGGAAGATTGCTGAGTTCAAGGCTTGCCTGGGCTACATAGTGAGCTCAGAGCTAGCCTGAACTACAAAGCGAGACCCTGTCTCAAAAAAACAAACAAACAAAACAAACAAATAAGCACACAGTGCACCTGGAGTACAGTCCCTCTCAGTTTCTGAAAATTAGTTTATAGCAAAATGGTCTGAATTGCAGCTTTTCTTGGGGAGGTGAAGCTTCTGATATCCCAGATTTTCCCTTTCGCTTGCTTGCCAGTTGTTAGAAAGGAGAGGCATCTTGTAATTAGGTGTAATCCTCGCCTTTGCACGTGGAAAACAGGCATTTTACACCGCGGTCTTCAGGCTCTAACCGTCCAAACACACGATGTGTTGCCCCAGTGCCTGTTTGTATGATGGGAGTGTGAGGTCATATTGGGCCTTTCTCCACCATAGATACAAGTAGAGTAGATAAGCAAACTCTTGTTCCTGCCAAGTAAATGAAGAAGCTGGTAGGTAGAAAATTGGCACACAATTTCAGAAAATGTTAAAAAAAAACACTGCCTGAGTACCAGCTCTGTGTTTCAGGGAGAAATCAACTAAAATCTAAAATACGCGTCATTGAGTGAATAGAGCAGCTGGTAACACGGAGATGTACTGGAAGCAAAAGGGACTGCTAGGCCAGAATCTTTATGAAACAGGCACTGTGTATACCTCCTTCCGGCTTCATCCCAACAGAATATTGGTTGTGATTCTCCACTGCTTGTCTATACAATGACAGCCGTATTTTCCTAAGTGCCCTTATATCCCCACTGGTAGTGAGAGCATGGACAACTGTTGATACTCTGGCCAAAAGAGAAACAGATTGGGTGTACAGTATCACTATATTTCTGAAACTGTCGTTTATTGCAACATGTTCTGATTTTCAGCTCCTACTTTGGTAGGGAAACCTGTTGATTGTGCAGATTCTCCCATTCCCTTCAAAGGAGCTACGTGGCCAAGGACATTTTCATAAAGATATACTCCAGGCATTTGGTCTTTGAAACCCGGCCTTTGTCACTTCTATGTTCAGGCTCTAAAGGTCCAAACACAAATAGCACCTCCCCAGTTCTAGTTTCTAGAAAGGGATTGTGATGTCATAATGGGACTTTCACTACTGCAAACACAGGTAGTGTACAGGAACAAACTCTTCCTCCTGGCAGTAAAAGGCAAAGGGAAGGGAGTAATTTCCACTCCATTCGTTAAATTGACGTCACAAAAAGCAGGTGTGAGGTTCAGGTGTTTCTATTTGAGAGAGGAATCTATGAATATTGCTCCACCTCCCTTTCACTTGAATGGATCTTGTGGTCAAATGGAGATATCCAGCCATGGAATGGCATTCTTAGTCAAAAGATATACGATGCAGGCACTGTGCTTTTCTTGATGCAGATTCTAACCATGAGAACATGACGTGTATTTCTCTACCATTAGCCCATACAATGAGAGCCGTCTTTGAATTACAATCCACAGTTCACCACAGGCACAGGGAACATGGAGAATCAAACAGTTCCTACTCTTCCAAATAAGGTAGAGTGAGCCGGGAGTACAGTTCCACTCAGTTTCTGAAAATGATTTTATAGAACTATGGTCTGAATTCCAGCTTTTGCTTGGGGCGATGATGCTCCTGATATCCCAGACTCTCCCTTTCTCTTGCTTGGAGGTTGCTAGAAAAGAGAGGCATCTTGTAATTAGGTGTAATCCTCGCCTTTGCATGTTGAAAGCAGGCATTTTACACCACAGTCCTCGGGCTCTCACTGTCCAAACACATGTAGTGTTCCCCCAGTCCTTCTTTCTACGATGGAAGTGTGAGGTCATAATGGGCCTTTCTCTACCACAGACACAAGTAGCGCAGATGAACAAACTCTTCTTCCTGCCAAGTAAACGCAGAAGCTGGTAGGTAGAAAATTAGCACACAATTTCATAAACTGGTCAGAAAAACACTGTGTGTGTACCAGCTCTGTTTTTCACAGAGTAATCAACTAATATCCCACAATCGACATCACATGAATAGAGCAGCTGGGACAATGGAGATGTACTGGCAGCAAAAGTAACTGCTAGTCCGGAACCTTTCTGAAAGACGCACTGTGCGTACCTCCTTCTGGCTTCTCCCCACAGAATATTGGTTGTGATTTTCCAGTGCTTGTCTATACAATGACAGCTGTAATTTCCTAAGTGCCCTTATACTCCCACTGGTAGAGGGAGCATGAACAATGGTTGCACCTGAGCCCAAAAGAGGCACAGACTGGGTGTACAGTATCATTATTTTTCTGAAACTATCGTTTATAGCAACATATGCTGATTTCCAGCTCCTTCTTTGGTAGGGAAACCTGTTGATTGTGCAGATTCTTCCATTCTGTTCAAAGGAGCTGGACAACAAAAATGGAAATTTGGAATCAAGTTATAATCCTGGCGTTTGGGCTTTGAAACCCGGCCTTTGGCACTTCTATCTTCAGGCTTTAACTGTCCAAACACAAATAGCAGTGCCCCAGTTATTGTTTCTACAAAGTTATTGTGATGTCATAACGGGACTTTCACTACTGCAGACACGTCATGTACAGGAACAAGCTCTTGCCTTCTGGCAATAAAAGGCAAAGAGAAGGGAGATAGAAATTTCCACTCCATTCATGAAACTGACGTCACAAAAACCAGGTGTGAGGTCCAGGTGTTTCTATTTGAGGGAGAAATCTCTGAATATCACTCCATCTCCCATTCACTTGAGTGGAACTTGTGGTCAAATCTAGATATCCAGTCAAGAGATATCCTAGTCAAGAGATGTCCGAAGCAGGCCGTTTGCTTTACTTGACGCAGATTCTCATCATGAGAACATGACGTGTATTTATTGACCGCTTGCCCTTACAAAGAGAGCAGGATGTCTTTGAATAAGAAGTCACTGTTCGCCACAGGCACAGGGAATATGGAGAAACAAACTGTTCACACTCTTCAAAATAAGGCACAGAGTGAGTCGGGAGTACAGTCACACTCAGATTCTGCAAATCAGTTTATAGCATGACGGTCTGGATTCCAGCTTGTGCTTGGGGAGATGAAGCTCCTGATATCCAAGATTCTCCCTTTTGCTTGCTTGGAGGTGCTAGAAAAGAGAGGCATCTTGTAATTAGGTATAATCCTCACCTTTTTCTGTTGAAAGCTGACATTTTACACCACGGTCTTCAGCCTCTCAATGTCCAAACACAAGTAGTGTTGTCCCACTGGCTCTTTCTATGATCAGAGTGTGAGGTCATAATGGACCTTTCTCTACCACAGACACAAGTAGTATAGATGTACAAACACTTGTTCCTCCCAAGAAAAGGCAGAAGCAGGTAGGTAGAAAATTAGCACACAACTTCAGAAACTGTTCACAAAAACACTGTCAGAGTACCAGCTCTGTGTTTCAGGGAGAAACCAACTATTATCCAAAAACCTTGCCATCCCATGAATAGAGCAGCTGGGAAAATGGAGATGAAGTGGAAGCAAAAGCACTGCTAGATCGGAGTCTGTCTGAAACAGGCACTGTGCATATTTCCTTCCAACTTCATCCCAATAGAATGTTTGCTTTGATTCTCCAGTGCTTCTCTGTACAATGATAGCCCTCTTTTTCCTAAGTGCCCTTATACTCCAACTGGTAGAGGAGCATCGATGATGGTTGCAACTATTGCCAAAAGAGGTAGAGATTGGGTGCAGAGAATCACTATTTTTCTGAGACTGTCGTTTATACCAACATGTTTTGATTTCCAGCTTCTTCTTTGGTAGGGAAACCTCTTGATTGTGCAGATTGTCCTATTCCCTTAAAAGGAGCCACACAGTCAACAGGAACATTTGCCATAAAGTTATACTCCAACAATTTGGGTTTTGAAACCCAGCCTTTAGCAGTTCTATCTTCTGCCTCTAATGATCCAAACACAAATAGCAGTGTTCCAGGTCTCGTTTCTACAAAGGGATTGTGGTGTCATAATGGCACTTTCACTAGAGCAGGCACAGGTAATGTACAGGAACAAAAACTAGCCTCTTGGTAGTAAATGACAAAGAGCAGGGAGGTTGCAATTTCTACTCTGTTTGTTAAAATTACATTAAAAAAAAAGCAGGTGTGTGGGCCAGGTGTTTCTATATGAGGGAGAAATCTCTGAATATCACTACACCTCCCATTCTCTTGAATGGAGCTTGTGGTCAAATGGAGATATCCAGCCATGGAATGGCACTCCTAGTGAAGAGATATCCGAAGCAGGCAGTGTGCTTTTCTTGATGCAGATTCTAACCATGAGAACATGACGTGTGTTTCTCCACCTTTTACCGAAACAAAGACAGTGGTCTTTGAATAAGAAGCCACAGTTTGCCACAGGCACGCGGAACCTGGAGAAACAAAATGTTCCTACTCTCCCAAAAAAGGCACAGAATGTGCCGGGAGTACAGTCCCACTCAGTTCCTGAAAATCAGTTAATAGCAACAACTTCTGAATTCCAGTTTTTGCTTGGCGAGATGAAGCTCCTGATATCCCAGATTTTCCCGTTCCCTTCTTTCAATGTTGCTAGAAAGGAGAGGCATCTTGTAATTAGGTGGAATCCTTGCCTTAGCATGTTGAAAACAGGCATTTTACACCTCTGTCTTCAGGCTCTAACCAACCAAACACAAGTAGTGTTGCCCCAGTGCGTGTTACTATGATGGGAGTGTGAGGTCATAATGGGGCTGTCTCTACCACAGACATAAGTAAAGTGGATGAACAAACTCTTGTTCCTGCCAAGTAAAGTCAGAAGCAGGTAGGTAGAAAATTAGCACACAATTTCAGAAACTTTGATCACAAAAATACTGAGTACCAGCTCAGTATTTCAGGGAGACATCAACTAATATCCAAGAAACTCGCCATCACATGAATAGAGCAGCTGGGAAAAGGTAGAAGTACTGGCAGCAAAGGCACTGCTAGGCCAGAATCTTTCTAAAACAGGCACGGTGCATACTTCCTTCCAGCTTCATCCCCACAGAATATTGGTTGTGATTCTCCAGTGCTTCTCTATACAATAACAGGCATATTTTACTAAGTGACCTTATACTCTCACTTGTAGGGGGAGCATTGAAAACTGTTGCAACTCTGAACAAAAGAGGCACCAATTGGGTGTAGAGTATCACTATTTTTCTGAAACTCTCAATTATAGCAACATGTTAAAATTTGTGCAACTTCTTTGGTAGGGAAACCTCTTGATTGTTCATATTCTCCCATTACCTTCAAAGGATCTGCATGGCCCAGAGGGACACTTGCCATGAAGTTTTACCCCAGGAATTTGGGTTGTGAAACCCAGACTTTGAAACTTCTATCTTCAGGCTCTAATGGTACAAACACAAATAGCGGTGCCCCAGGACTTGTTTCCATAATTGGATTTTGATGTCATAATGGTACTTTCACTACTGCAGACACAGGTCTTGTACAGGAACGAACTCTTGCCTCCTAGCAGTAAAACACAAAGGGCAAGGAGGTAGTAATTTCCACACCCTTCATGAAACTGACGTCACAAAAAGCAGGTGTGAGGTTCAGGTGTTTCAATTTGAGGGAGAAATCTCTGAATATCACTCCACACCCCAACACTTGAATGGAGCTTGTGGTCAAATGGAGATATCCAGCCATGGATTGGCACTCGTAGTCAAGAGTTATCCTAAGCAGGCAGTGTGCTTTTCTTGATGCAGATTCTAACCATGAGACCATGATGTGTGTTGCTACACCATTTGCCCAGACAAAGAGAGTGCAATTTGAACACAAAGCCACAATTCACAGACACAGGGAACATGGAGAAATAAACTGTTCCTATTCTTCCAAATAAGGAACAGAGTGCACGAGGAGTACATTTCCACTCAGATTCTGAAAATCACTTTATAGCAACATGGTCTGAATTCCAGCTTTTGCTTCAAGAGATGAAGATCCTTATATCCCAGATTCTCCCTTTTGCTTGTTTGGAGGTGGCTAGAAAAGAGAGACATCTTGTTATTAGGTGTCATCCTCTCCATTGCACGTTGAAAAGAGGCATTCTACACGTCAGTTTTCAGGCTCTTACTGTCCAAACACAAGTAGTGCTGACCTGGTGCTTCTTTCTACAATGGGATTGTGAGGTGATAATGGGCCTTTCTCTACCACAGACACAAGTACACTAGATGAACAAACCCTTGTTCCTGCCAAGTAAAGGCAGAAGGAGGTAAGTAAAAAATTAGCACAGAATTTCAGAAACTGTTCACAAAAACACCGTCCGAGTATCAGCTCGTGTTTCAGGAGAAATCAACTAATATCCAGACAACTCGCCATCACATGAATAGAGCAGCTGGGAAAACGGAGATGTGCTGGCAGCAAAAGGCACTGCGAGGCCGGAATGTTTCTGAAACAGGCACTGTGCATACCTCCTTCCGGCTTCATCCCACCAGAATATTGGTTGTGATTCTCCAGTGCTTGTCTATACATTGACAGCCGCATTTTCCTAAATGGCCTTATACCCCCGCTGGTAGATTCAGCATGGACAATGGTTGCAACTCTGGCCAAAAGAGGCACAGATTAGGTATACTGTATCTCTATTTTTCTGAAACTGTTGTTTATAGCAACCTATTCTAAATTGAGCTCCTTCATTGGTCCTGCATCCTCTTGGTTGGGCAGATTCTCCATAGCTCTGAAAGGAGGTACATGGCCAAGAGGGACATTTGGCCTGAAGTTATACTCCAGGTGTTTGGGCTTTGAAACCCAGCTTTGGCACTTCTATCTTCAGGCTCTAACGGTCAAAACACCAATACCAGTGCCCCAGGTCTCATTTCTACAAAAAGTGATTGTGATGTCATAATGGGACTTTCACTACTGCAGACACTGGTAGTGTACAGGAACTAACTCTTGCGTCCTGGCACTAAAAGGCAAAGAGCAGGGAGGCAGTAATCTCCACTCCATTCGTGAAACTCCTATCACCAGAAGCAGGTGTGAGGTCCAGGTGTTTCTATTTGATGGAGAAATCTCTGAATATCACTCCACCTCCCATTCACTTGAATGGAGCTTGTGGTCAAATGGAGATATCCAGCCATGGAATGGCACTCCTAGTCAAGAGATATCCGATGCAGGAAGTTTGCTCTTCTTAATGCAGATTCTAATCATGAGAACATGACGTGTGTTTCTCCACTGTTTGCCCATGCAAAGAGAGCTGTCTTTGAATAAGAAGCCACAGTTTGCCACAGGCACAGGGAACATGGAGAAACAAACTGTTCCTACTCTTCCAAATAAGGCATAGTGAGCTCAGACTACAGTCCCACTCAGTTTCTGAAAATCAGTTTATAGCAACATGGTGTGAATTCCAGCTTTTGCTTTGGGAGATGAAGCTCCTGATATCCCAGATTCCCCCTTTCGCTTGCTTGGAGGTTTCTAGAAAAGAGAGGCATCATGTAATTAGGTGTAATCTTTGCCTTTGCACGTTGAGATAAGGCATTTCACACCTTGTTCTTCAGGAGCTAACCGTCCAAACATAAGTAGTGTTGCCCCACTGCTTGTTTCTGTGACAGGAGTGTGAGGTCCTAATGGGCCTTTCTCTACCACAGACACAAGTAGCGTAGATGAACAAACTCTTGTTCCTGCCAAGTAAAGGCAGAAGCATGTAGGTAGAAAATCAGCACACAATTTCAGAAACTGTTCACAGTACAGCCTCTGAGTACCATCTCTGTGTTTCAGGGAGAAATCAACTAATATCCAAAAAAAATTGCCATCACATGAACAGAGCAGCTCTTAAAACTGAGATATACTGGCAAAAAAAATGCTCTTCTAGGCCAGAATCTTTCTGAAACTGGCACTGTGCATACCTCCTTTGGGCTTCATCCCAAGAGACTATTGGTTGTGATTCTCCAGTGCTTATCTGTAGAATAACAGCCAAATTTACCTAAGTGCCCTTAAACTCACACTGGTAGAGGGAGAGTGGACAATGGTTTCAACTCTGGCCAAAAGAGGCACAGATTGGGTGTACAGTATCACTATTTTTCTGAAACTGTCTTTTATAGCAACATATTCTGATTTGAGCTCCTACTTTGGTAGGGAAACCTCTTGATTTTGCAGATTCTCCCAATGCCTTGAAAGGAGCTGCCCAGCCCACAGGGACATTTGACATGAAGTTATACGCCATGCATTTAGGCTTTTAAACCCAGCCATTGGCACTTCTATCTTTAGGCTCTAACCTTCCAAACAAAGATAGCAGTGCCCCAGGTCTCATTTCTAGAAAAAGGGATTGTGATGTCATTATGCACTTTGACGACTGCAGACACAGGTAATGTGCAGGAAAAACCTCTTGCCAACTTGCAGTAAAAGCCAAAGAGCAGGGAAGTAGTAATTTCCATTCTGTTTGTTAAACTGACGTCAAAAAAAGCAGTTGTGAGGTCCAGGCATTTCTATTTGATGGAGAAATCTCTGATATCATTCCACCTCCCTTTCACTAGAATGGATCTTGAGGTCAAATGGAGATATCCAGCCATGGATTGGCACTCTTAGTCAAGAGATATCTGAAGCATGCAGTATGCTTTTCTTGATGCAGATTCAAAGCATGAGAGCATGACGTGTGTTTCTCCACCATTTGCCTGCAGAAAGAGAGCGGTCTTTGAATAAGAAGCCACAGTTCACCACAGGCACAGGGAACATGGAAAAACAAACTATTCCTGCTCTTCCAAATAAGGAGCAGAGTGTTCCAGAGTATATTCCAACTCAGATTCTGAAAATCTGTTTATAGCGACACGGTCTGAATTCCAGCTTTTGCTTTGGGAGATGAAGCTCCTGATATCCCAGATTCTCAATTTCGCTTGCTTGGACATGGATAGAAAAGAGAGGCATCTTGTGATTAGGTGTATTCCTCGACATTATACGTTGAAAACAGGCATTTAACACCTCGGTCTTCAGGCTCTTACCATCCAAACACAAGTAGTGTTGCCCTAGTGGTTGTTTCTACGATAGGAGTGTTAGGTCATAATGGGCCCTTTTCTACCACAGACACAAGTAGAGTAGATGCACAAACTCTTGTTCCTGGCAACTAAAGGTAGAAGTAGGTAGGAGGAAAATTACCACACAATTTCCAAAACTGTTCAGAAAAACACCCTCTGAGTGCCAGCTAAGTGTTTCAGGGAGAAATAAACTAATATCCAAAAACTCACCATCACATGATTAGAGCACTTGGGAAAATGGAAATGTACTGGCAGCAAAAGGCACTGCTAGGCCAGAATCTTTCTGAAACATGCACGGTGCATACCTCCTTCAGACTTCATCCCTTCAGAATATTGGTTGTGATTCTCCAGTGCTTCTCTGTACAATGACAGGCATGTTTTCCTAAGTGTCCTTATACTCTCACTTGTAGGGGGAGCTTTGAAAATGGTTGCAACTCTGGCCAAAAGAGGCACAGATTAGGTGTACAGTATCACGATTTTTCTGAAACTCTCGTTTATAGCAACATGTTATAATTTGTGCAACTTCTTTGATAGGGAAACCTTTTGATTGGGCAGATTCTATCATTCCCTTCAAAGGAGCTGCACGGCCCAAAGGGACACTTGGCATGAAGTTATACTCCAGGGAATTGGGCGTTGAAACACGGCCTTTGGCACTTCTATTTTCAGGCTCAAACGGTCTAAACACAAATAGCCGTGGCCCAGGTCTCGTTTCCACAATTGGATTTTGATGTCATTATGGCACTTTCACTACTGCACACAGGTAATGTACAGGAACAAACACTTGCTTCCTGGCAGTAAAACGCAAAGAGCAGAGAGCTAGTAATTTCAACACCTTTCATGAAACTGACACAACGAAAAGCAGGTGTGAGGTCCAGGTGTTTCAATTTGCAGAAGAAATCTCTGAATATCACTCCACGTCCCATTCACTTGAATGGAGCTTGTGGTAAAATGGAGATATGCAGACATAAAATGGCACTCCTAGTCAAGAGATATCCAAAGCAGGCAGTGTGCTTTTCTTAATGCATATTCTAATCATGAGAACATGATGTGTGTTTCTCCACCATTTGCCCGAACAAAGAGAGTGGTCTTTTAATAAGAAGCCACAGTTCACCAGAGGCACAGGGAACATAGAAAAACAAACTGTTCATACACTTCAAATAAGGCACAGAGTAAGCCGGGAGTAAAGTCCCACTCAGTTTCTGAAAATCAGTTTATAGCAACATGATCTGAATTGCAGCTTTTGCTTGGGGGACATGAAGCTCCTGATATCCCAGATTCTCCCATTTGCTTGCTTGGAGGTTGGTAGAAAAGAGAGGAATCTTGTAAATAGGTGGAATTCTCGCCTTTGCATATTGAAAACAGGCATTCTACACCTCGGTCTTCACGCTCTAACCGTCCAAACACAAGTAGTGTTGCCGCAGTGCTTCATTCTACGATGGGAATGTTAGGTCAAAATGGGGCTTTCTCTACCACAGACACAAGTAGCATAGATGAGCAAACTCTTGTTCCTGCCAAATAAAGGCAGAAGTAGGTAGGTAGAAAATTAGCACACAATATCAGAAACTGTTCAGATAAACAACCTCTGAGTACCAACTCTGTGTTTCAGAGAGAAATCAAGTAATATCCAAAAACTCGCCATCACATAAGTAGAGAAACTCAGAAAACAGAGATGTACTAGCAGCAAAAGGCCCTCCGGCCCGGCACATTTCTGAAACAGGTACTGTGCATACCTCCTTCCGGCTTCATCCCAACAGAGTATTTGTTGTTATTTTTGCAGTGCTTGTCTGTACAATGACAGCCGTATTTTCCTAAGTGCCCTTATACTCCCCTGGTAGAGAGAGCATGGACAAATGTTGCAACTCTGTCCAAAAGAGGCACAGATTGTGTGTATAGTAACTATTTTTTTCTGAAACTCTCATTTATAGCAACATGTTCTGATTTCCAGCTCCTGCTTTGGTAGGGAAACCTCTTGATTGTGAAGATTCTCCATGTCCCTTAAAAGGAGCTGCATGGCCCAGAGGGACATTTGGCATGAAGGTGTACTCTAGGCATTTCGGCTTTGAAACCCAGCCTTTGGCACTTCTATGTTCAGGCTCCAACAGTCCAAACACAGATAGTGGTTCCCCACATCTCATTTCTACGAAGTGATTGTGATGTCATAATGGAACTTTCACTACTGGAGACACAGGTAGTGTACAGTAGGAAAGCCTTGCCTCCTGGCAGTAAAAGCCAAACAGCAGGGAGTTAGTAATTTCCACTCCTTTGGTGCAACTGAAATCACAAAAAGCAGGTGTGAATTCTAGGTGTTTCTATTTGAGGGAGACATCTCTGAATATCCCTCAGTCCCCATTCACTTGAATGGAGCTTGTGGTCAAATGGAGATATCCAGCCATGGAATGGCAATCCTAATCAAGTGATATCCAAAGCAGGCAGTGGACTTTTGTTGATGCAGATTTTACCCATGAGAACATGACTTGTGTTTCTCCACTGTTTGCCGGTAGAAAGAGAGCGGTCTTTGAATGAGAAGCGACAGCTTCCCAAAGGCACAGGGAACATGGAGAAACATACTGTTCTTACTCTGCCAAATAAGGCAGAGTGAGCCAGGAGTAACGTCTCACTCAGTTTCTAAAAATCAGTTTATAGCAACATGTTCTGAATTCCAGCTGTTGCTTGGGGGAGACGAAGCTCCTGATACCCCAGATTCTCCCTTTCGCTTGCTTGGAGGTTGCTAGAAAAGAGAGACATCTTCTAATTTTGTGTGATCCTCACCTTTGCATGTTGAAAGCAAGCATTATACACCTCAGTCTTCAGGCTCTTATTGACCAAACACAAGTAGTGTTGCCCCAATGCTTAATTCTACAATGGGAGTGTGAGGTCATAATGGGCCTTTCTCTACCACAGACACAGGTACAGTAGATGAACAAACTCTTGTTCCTGCCAAGTAAAGGCAGAAGCGGGTAGGTAGAAAATTAGGACACCATTTCAGAAACTGATCAGAAAAACACCGTCTGAGTACCAGCTCTGCATTTCAGGAGAAATCAACAAATAGCCAAATGTCGCCATCACATGAATAGGGCAGTTGGGAAAACGGAGATGTACTGACAGCAAAAGGCACTGCTAAGCCAGAATCTTTCTGAAACATGCACGGTGCATACCTCCTTCAGACTTCATCCCAACCGAAATTTTGTTGAGATTCTCCAGTGCTTGTCTGTACAATGACAGCCATATTTTCCTAAAGGCCCTTATACTCCCACTGGTAGGGTTAGCATGGACAACGGTTGCAACGCTGGCCAAAAGAGGCACAGATTGGGTGTACAATATCACTATTTTTCTGAAACTGTCATTTATTGGAATATGTTCTGGTTTGAGCTACTTCTTTGGTACTGAATCCGCCTGATTGTGCATTCTCCCATATCCTTGAATGGAGCTACATGGCCCAGAAGGACATTTGGCATGCAGTTATACTCCAGGCATTTGGGCTTTGACTCCAGACATTAGCACTTCTATCTTCAGGCTCTAATGGTCCAAAAGCAAATAGCAGTCCCCAGGTCTCATATCTACAAAGGGATTGTGATGTTATAATGGGACTTTCACTACTGCAGACATAGACAGTCTACAGGAACAAATTCTTGCCTCCTGGCAGTAAAGGGCAAAGAGCAGGGTGGTTGTAATTTCCACTTCATTCATGAAAATGGCTTCCCAAAAACAAGGTGTGAGGTTCAGGTGTTTCCATTTGAGGGAGAAATCTCCAAATATCACTCCACCTCCCATTCACTTGAATGGATCTTGTGGTCAAATGGAGATATACAGCCATGGAATGGCATGCCTACTCAAGAGATATCCGAAGCAGGCAGTGTGCTTTTCTTGATGCAGATTCTAACCGTGAGAACATAACGTGTGTTTCACCACCATTTGCCTATACAAAGAGAGCCAGGTTCGCAAACATAGCCACAGTTCACCACAATCACAGGGAACATGGAGAAACAAACTGTTCCTACTCTTCCAAATAAGGCACAGAGTGCACCGGGAGTACAGTCCCATTCAGTTTCTGAAAATCAGTTTATAGCAACATGGTCTGAATGGCAGCTTTTGCTTTGGGAGATGAAGCTCCTGATATCCCAGATTCTCCCTTTTGCTTCCTTGGAGGTTCCTACAAAAGAGAGCCATCTTGTAATTAGGTGTAATCTTCACATTTGCACATTGAAAACAAGCATTTTACAGCTGGGTCTTCAGGCTTTAACCGTCCAACCACAAGTATTGTTGCCCCAGTGTTTGTTTCTACGATGGGAGTGTGAGGTCATAATGGGCCTTTCTATACCACAGAAACAAGTAGCATAGATGAACAAACTCTTGCTCCTGCCAAATAAAGGCAGAAGCAGATAGGTAGAAAATTAGCACACAATTTCAGAAATTGTTCACAAAAACACAGTCTGAGTACCAGCTCTGTGTTTCAGGGAGAAATAAACTAATTTCCAAAATACTCGACATCACATGAAAAGAGCAGCAGGGAACATGGAGATGTACTGGCAGCAAAAAGCACTGCTGGCCAGAATCTTTCTGAAACAGGCACTGTGCATACCTCGTTCTGGCTTCATCCCAACAGAATATCAGTTGTGATTCTCCAGAGATTATCTGTATAATGACAGCCATATTTTCCTAAGTCCCTTATACTCCATCTGGTAGAGGGAGCATGCACAAGGGTTGCAACTCTGGCCAAAAGAGGCACAGATTGGGTGTACAGTACCACTACTTTTCAGAGACTGTTGTTTATAGCAACATGTTTTGATTTACAGCTCTTTCTTTGGTATGGAAACTTCTTGATTGTGCAGATTTTCCAATTCCCTTCAAAGCAGAGGCATGGCCAACATGGACATTTAACATCAAGTCCTACTCAGGCATTTGGGCTTTGAAACCCACACTTTGGCACATCTATCTTCAGGCTCGAATGGCCCAAACACAAATAGCTGTCCCCCATGTCTCCTTTCTACAAAGGCATGGTGATTTCATAATGGGACTTTTGCAACTGAGGACACAGGTAATGTACAGGAACAAACACTTGCCTCCCTGCAGTAAAAGGCAAAGAGCAGGGAGGTAGTAATTTCTAATTTGATTGTGAAACTGACATAACAAAAAGCAGGTGTGAGGCCAAGTTTTTCTATTTGAGGGAGAAATCTCTGAATATCTCTCCAGCTCCCATTCACTCGAATGGAGCTTGTGGTCAAATGGAGATATGCAGCCATGGAATGGCACTCCTAGTCAAGAGATATCTGAAGCAAACCATGTGCTTTTCATGATGCAGATTCTAACCATGAGAACATGATGTGTGTTTCTCCCCTATTTTCCCATACAAAGAGAGTGAGCAGTCTTTGAATATGAAGCCACAGTTTGCCACAGGCACAGAGAACATGGAGAAACAAACTGTTCTTAGTCTTCCAAATAAGGCACAGAGTGAGCTGCTAGTACAGTCCTACTCAGTTTCTCAAAATCAGTTTATAGCAACAGACTGAATTCCAGCATTTGCTTGGGGAGATGAAGCTCCTGATGTCCCAGATTCTAACTTTTGCTTGCTTGGAGGTTGCTAGAAAATAGGGGCATCTTGTAGGTAGGCGTAATCCTCCCCTCTGCACATTGAGATCATGACGTGTGTTTCTCCAACGTTTTCCCAAAGAGAGCAAGTGGTCTTTGAATAAAAAGCCACAGTTCACCACAGGCACAGGGAACATGGAGAAACAAACTGTTCTTACTCTTCCAAATAGGGCCCAGAGTGAGCCAGCAGTATAGCCGCACTCAGTTTCTGAAAATCATTTTATAGCAACAATGTCTTAATTTCAGCTTTTCATGGGGAGATGAAGCTCCTGACATCACAGACTCTCCTTTTCGCATGCTTGGAGCTTGCTAGAAAAGAGAGGCATCTTGTAATTAGGTGCAATCCTCGCTTCTACACATTGAAACCAGGCATTTTATGTCACGATCTTCAGGCTCTAACCGTCCAAACACAAGAAGTGTTGCCCCAGTGCTTGTTTCTATGTTGAGAGTGAGAAGTCATAATGGGGCTTTCTCTACCACAGACACAAGTAGCGTAGATAAACAAACTCTTGTTCCTGCCAAGTAAAGGTAGAAGCAGGTAGGGAGAAAATTAGCACACAATTTCAGAAACTGTTCATAAAAACACCGTTTCAGTAACAGCTCTGTGTTTCAGGGAGAAATCAACTAATATTCAAAAATCTTGCCATCACATGAATAGAGCACAGGGAAAACGAAGAGGTACTGGCAGCAAAAGGCACTGCTTGACCGGAATCTTTCTGAAACAGGCACTGTGCATACTTCTTTCCGACTTCATCCCAACTGAATATTGGTTGTGATTCTCCAGAGCTTATCTGGACCATGACAGCTGTATTTTCATAAGTGCCCTTATATCCCACTGGTAGAGGGAGCATGGAAAACGGCTGCAACTTTGGCCAAAAGAGGCACCGATTGGGTGTACAGTATGACTATTTTTTCTGAAATTGTCGTTTATAGCAACATATTCTGATTTCCAGGTCCTTCTTTGGTAGGGAAACCGCTTGATTGTGGAGATTCTCGCATTTCCTTGAACGGAGCTGCATGGCCAAGAGGGACATTTGGCATGAAGTTATACTCCAGGCATTTGGGCTTTGAAATCTGGCCTTTGGCACTTCTAACTTCAGGCTCTAACCGTCCAAATACAAATAGCAGTGTCCCAGGTCTCGTTTCTACAAAGAGATTGTGATGTCATAATGGGACTTTCAATACTGCAGACACAGGTCATGTACACAAACAAACTCTTGCCTCTTGGCAATAAAAGGCATAGAGAAGGGAGTACATAATTTCCACTCTGTTCATGAAAATTATGTCACAAAAAGCAGGTGTGACATCCAGGTGTTTCTATTTGAGGGAGAAATCTCTGAATATCACTCCATGCCCCATTCACTTGAATGGAGCTTATGGTCAAACGGAGATATGCAGCCATGGATTGGCACTCCTAGTCAAGAGATATCCAAAGCAGGCCATTTGCTTTTCTTGATGCAGATTCTTACCATGGGATCCTGACGTGTGTTTCTCCACCATTGGCCCATAAAAAGAGAGCGAGTGGTCTTTGAATAAGAAGCCACAGTGCACCACAGGCACAGGGAACATGGAGAAACAAACTGTTCCTACTGTTCCAAATAGGGCACAGAGTGAGCCCGGAGTACAGTCCCACTCAGATTCTGAAAATCTGTTTACAGCAACATAGTCATAATTCCAGCTTTTGCTTGGGGAGATGAAGCTTCTGATATCCCAGATTCTCCAATTCACTTGCATGAAGGTTGCTAGAAAAGAGCGGCATCTTGTATTTAGGTGCTATCATCATGTTTGCACTTCGAAAACAGGCATTTTACAGCTTGGTCTTCAGGCTCTAACTGGCCAACCACAAGTAGTGTTGCCCCAGGGCTTGTTTCTATAATGGGATTGTGACATCATAACGGGCCTTTCTCTACCACAGACACAAGTACAGTAGATGAACAAACTCTGTTTAGTGCCAAGTAAAGGCAGAAGCAGGTAGGTAGAAAATTAGCACAGAATTTCAGAAACGGTTCAGAAAAACACCGTCTGAGTACCAGCTCTGTGTTTCAGATGAAATAAACTAATATCCAAAAACTTGCCAGCACATGAACAGAGCAGCTGGGAAAACGGTTATGTACTGGCAGCAAAAGGCACTGCTAGGCTGGAATCTTTCTGAAACAGGCACTGTGCATACCTCATTCTGACTTCATCCCAAGAGAATATCGGTTGTGATTTTCCAGGGATTGTAAAATGACAGCCGTATTTTCCTAAGTGCCCTTATACTCCGTCTGGTAGAGGGAGCATGGACAAGGGTTACAACTCTGGCCAAAAGAGGCACAGATTGGGCGTACAGTATCACAATTTTCCTGAAACTGCCGTTTATAGCAACATTTTTTGATTTCCAGATCCTTCTTTGGTAGGGAAACATCTTGATTTTGCAGATTCTCCAATTCCCTTGAAAGAAGCCACGCGGCCAACATGGACATTTTAAACAAAGTTATACTCAGGCATTTGGGCTTTGAAACCCGGCCTTTGGCACTTCTCTCTTCAGGCTCGACCGGTCCAAACACAAATAGCAGTGCCCAATGTGTACTTTCTACAAAGGGATTGTGATGTCATAATGGGACTTTCACTACTGCAGACACAGGTCGTGTACAGGAACAAAATCTTGCCCACTCGCAGTAAATGGCAAAGAGCAGCGAAGTAGCAATTTCCACTCCTTTCATGAAACTGATGTCAAAAAAAGCACGTGTGAGGTCCACGTGTTTCTATTTGAGGGGGAATTCACTGAATATCACTCTTGCTCCCATTCACTTGAATGGAGCTTGTGGTCAAATGGAGATATCCAGCCTTGGAATGGCAATCCTAATCAGGAGATATCCGAAGCAGGCAGTGTGCTTTTCTTAATGCAGATTAATGAGAACATGACGTGTGTTTCTCCACTGTTTGCCTGTACAAGGAGAGTGGTCTTTGAATAAGAGGCCAGAATTCACCAGAGGCACAAGGATCATGGCGAAACAAACTGTTCCTAGTCTTCCAAATAAGGCACAGAGTGAGCCGGGAGAACAGTCCCACTCAGATTCTGAAAATTAGTTTATAGCAACACGGTCTGAATTCCAGGTTTGCTTGGGGAGATCAAGCTCCTG
This sequence comes from Thryonomys swinderianus, assembly GCA_004025085.1. NCBI lineage: Eukaryota > Metazoa > Chordata > Mammalia > Rodentia > Thryonomyidae > Thryonomys > Thryonomys swinderianus. The sequence continues at coordinate 28,323 of PVIC010002889.1, forward strand.
ATAACCCAGATTCTCCATTTCACTTGCTTGGAGGTTGTTAGAAAAGAGAGGCATCTTGTATATAGGTATAATCATCACATTTACACGTTGAAAACAGGCATTTTACACCTCGGTCTTCAGGCTGCCACCGTCCAACCACAAGTAGTGTTTCCTCAGTGCTTGTTTCTACAATGGAAGTGTGAGGTCATAATGGGCCTTTCTCTACCACAGACACAAGTTGCATAGATGAACAAACTCTTCTTCCTGTCAAGTAAAGGCAGAAGCAGGTAGGTAGAAAAGTAGCACAGAATTTCAGAAACTGTTCAGAAAAACACCGTCTGAGTTCTAGCTCTGTGTTTCAGGGTGAAATAAACTAATATCCAAAAAATTTGCCATCACATGAACAGAGCAGCTGGGAAAACGGATATGTACTGGGGGCAAAAGACACTGCTAGGCCAGGATCTTTCTGAAACGGACACTGTGCATACCTCCTTCTGACTTCATCCCAAAAGAATATCCGTTGTGATTCTCCAGTGATTGTCTGTATAATGACAGCGATATTTTCCAAAGTGCCCTTATACTCCACCTGGTAGAGGGAGCATGGACAAGGGTTGCAACTCTGGCCAATAGGTTCAGGCACAGATTGGGTGTACAGTATCACTATTTTTCTGAAACTGTCATTTATAGAAACATGTTTTGATTTTCAGCTCTTCCTTGGTAGGGAAACGTCTTGACTGTGCAAATTCTCCAATTCCCTTGAAAGGAGCCACACGGCCAACATGGACATTTGACATGAAGTTATACTCAGGCATTTGGGCTTTGAAAACCATCCTTTGGCACTTCTATCTTCAGGCTCGAACAGTCCAAACACAAATAGCAGTGCCCGATGTCTCGCTTCTACAAAGGGATTCTCATGCCATAATGGGGCTTTTACTACTGCAGACACGGGTAATGAACTGGAAGAAACTCTTGCCTCCTGGCAGTAAAAGGCAAAGAGCAGGAAGGTAGTAATTTCTACTCCGTTCATGAAACTGACGTCAGAAAAAGCAGGTGTGAGGCCCAGGTTTTTCTATATGTGGGAGAAATCTCTGAATATCACTACAGTTCCCATTCAATTGAATGGAGCTTGTGGTCAAATGGAGATACCCAGCCATTGAATGGTACTCCTAGTCAAGAGATATCTGAAGCAGGCTGTGGGCTATTCATGATGCAGATTCTCACCATGAGAACATGACGTGTGTTTCTCGACCGTTAGTCCATATAAAGAGCGAGTCACTGAATAAGAAGGCACAGTTTGAAACAGCCAGAGGGAATATGGAGAAACCAACTGTACCTACTCTTCCAAAAAAGGCACAGAATGAGTCGGGAGTGCAGTGCCACTCAGTTTCTGAAAAATCAGTTTATAGCAACATGGTCTGAATTCCAGCTTTTGCTTGGGGAGATGAAGCTACTGATATCACAGATTCTCCCTTTCGCTTGCTTGAAGGTTGCTAGAAAAGAGAGGCATCTTGTATTTAGGTGCAATCATCAGTTTGCACTTTGAAAGCAGGCATTTTACAGCTTGGTCTTCAGGCTCTAACCGTCCAACCAGAAGTAGTGTTGCCCCAGTTCTTGTTTCTATGATGTTAGTGTGAGGTCATAATGGGCCGTTCTCTACAACAGACACATGTAGTGTAGATGAACAAACTCTTGTTCTTACCAAGAAAAGGTAGAAGCAGGTAGGTAGAAAATTAGCACACAATTTCAGAAACTGTTAAGAAAAATATTGTCTGAGTACCAGCTCTGTGTTTCAGGGAGAAATAAAGTAATATCCAAGAAACTTGAAATCACATGAATAGAGCAGCTGGGAATACGGAGATGTTATGGCTGCAAAAGGCACTGCTAGGCCAGAATCTTTCTGAAACAGCCATTGTGCATACCTCCTTCTGGTTTCATCCCAACAGAATATTGGTTGTGATTCTACAGAGCTTGTCTGTACAATGACAGCGGTATTTTTCAAAGTGCCCTTATACTCCCTCTTGTAGCAGGAGCATGGACAACTGTAGGAAGTCTGGCCAAAATAGGCACAGATTGGGTGTACAGTATCACTATTTTTCTGAAACTGTTGTTTATAGCAACATGTTCTGATTTCCAGCTCCTTCTTTGGTAGGGAAAACTCTTGATTGGGCAGGTTCTCCCATCCCCTTAATCGGAGCTGCACTGCCAACAGGGACATTTGGCCTGAAGTTATACTCCAGGCATTTGGGCTTTGAAACCTGGCGTTTGCCACTTCTATCTTCAGGATCTAACAGTCCAAACACAAATAGCAGTGCCCCATGTCTCATTTCTACAAAAGGATTGTTATGTCATAATGGCACTTTCACTGTTTCAGACACAGGTAATGTACAGGAACAAAACATTGCCTCCTGGCAGTAAAAGGCAAATAGCAGGGAGGTAGTAATTTATACCCCGTCCATGAAACAGACATCACTAAAAGCAGGTGTGAGGTCCAGGTGTTTCTACTTGACAGCAAAATCTCTGAATATCACTCCACGTCCCCTTAACTTAAATGGAGCCTTGTTGTCAAATGGAGATATCCAGCCATGGAATGGCACTCCTAGTTAAGAGATACCCGAAGTAGGCACTGTGCTTTTCTTTATGCAGTTTCTAACCATGAGAACATGACGTGTGTTTCTCCACCGTATGGCCATGAAAATTGAGCAGTCTTTGAATAAGAAGTCACAGTTTGCCACAGGCACAGGGAACATGGAGAAAAAAAACTGTTCCTACTCTTTCAAATAAGGCACAGAGTGAGCTGGGGGTAGAGTGCCACTCAGTTACTGAAAATCAGTTTATAACAACATGGTCTGAATTCCAGCTTTTGCTTGGGGAGATGAAGCTGCTGATATCCCAGATTCTCCCTTTCACTTGCTTAGAGGTTGCTAGAAAAGACAGGCATCTTGCAAATAGGTGTAATCCTCGACTTTGCATGTTGAAAAAAGGCATTTTACAGAACACTCTTCAGGCTCTAACTGTCCAAAAGCAAATAGTGTTGCCCCAGTGCTTGTTTCTATGGTGGGAGTGTGAGGTCATAACGGGCCTTTCTCTACCACAGACACAAGTAGCATAGATGAACAAACTCTTCTTCCTGCCAAGTAAAGGCAAAGCAGGTATGTACACAATTAGCACACAATTTCAGGAACTGTTCAAAAAAACACCGTCTGAGTATCAGCTCCATGTTTCAGGGTGAAATCAATATCTAAAAAACTCACCATCGCATGAATAGAGTAGCTGTGAAACGGAGATGTACTGGCAGCAAAAGGCACTGCTAGGCCAGAATCTTTCTGAAACACTATTGTGCATACCTCCTTCCAGCTTCTTCCAAACAGAATATTTGTTGTGATTCTCCAGTGATTTTCTGTACAATGACAGCCTTATTTTCCTAAGTGGCCTTATACTCCCACTGGTAGAGGGATCATGGACAACGGTTGCAACTCGGGCCAAAAGAGGCACAGATTGTGTGTACAGTATCATTATTTTTTCTGAAACTGTCGTTTATACCATCATGTTCTGATTTCCAGCTCCTTCTTTGGTAGGCAAACCTCTAGATTGTGCAGATTCTCCCATTCCCTTGAAAGGAGCTCCACCGCCAACAGGGACATTTGCCATGAAGTTATACTCCAGGCAATTGGGCTTTGAAACCTGGTCTTTGGCACTTCTATCATCAGGTTCTAATGGTGCAAACACAAATACCATTGCCTCAGGTTTCGTTTCTACCAAAGGAGTGTGATGTCATAATGGAACTTTCACTACTGCAGACACAGGTCATGTATAGGAACAAACACTTGCCTCCTGGCAGTAAAAGGCAAAGAGCAGGGAGGTAGTAATTTCTCCTTTGATCGTGAAACTGACATCACAAAAATAAGGTGTGAGGTCCAGGTTTTTCTATCTGAGTGAGAAACTCTGAATATCACTCCACCTCCCATTCCCTTGAATGGAGCTTGTGGTCAAATGGAGATATCCAGCCATGGAATGGCACTCCTAGTCAAGAGATATCCGAAGCAGGCCATGTGATTTTCATGCTGCAGATTCTATCCATGAGAACATGACGTTTGTTTTTACACTATTTGCCTGTACAAAGATATTGAGCGGTCTTGGAATAAGAAGCCACAGTTCGCCAGAGGCACAGAAAACATAGAGAAACAAACTGTTCCTACTCTTCCAAGTAATGCACAGAGTGAGCTGGGAGTACAATCCCACTCAGTTTCTCAAAAGCAGTTTATAGCAACAAGGTGTGAATTCCAGGTTTGCTTGGGGAGATGAAGCTCCTGATTTCCCAGATGCTCCTTTTCACTTGCTTGGAGGTTGCTAGAAAAGAGAGGCATCTTGTAATAAGGTGTAATCCTCGCCTTTCCACATAGCCAACAGGCATTTTACAACTCGGACTTCAGGCTCTAACCGTCCAAACACAAGTGGTGTTGCACCAGTGCTTGTTTCTATGATGGGAGTGTGAGGTCATAATGGGACTTTCTCTCCCATGGACACAAGAAGCGTAGATTAATAAACTCTTGCTCCAGGCAAGTAAAGCCAGAAGAAGGTCAGTAGAAATTTATCACACAATTGCAGCAACTGTACAGAAAAACACGGTCTCAGTACCAGCTTTGTGTTTCACGGAGAAATCAACTAATATCCAAGGAACTCTCCTTCACATGAAAAGAGCAGCTGGGAAAAGGGAGATGAACTGGCAGCAAAAGGCACTGCTAGGTCAGAATCTTTCTGAAATAGGCTTTGTGCATACCTCCTTCCAGCTTCATCCCAAAAGAATATTGGTTGTGATTGTCCAGTGCTTGTCTTTGCAATGACAGCCATATTTTCCTAAGTGCCTTATACTACCACTGGTAGAGGGAGCATGGACAACGGTGGCAATTCTGACCCAAAGAGGCACAGTTTGGGTGTAGAGTATCACTATTTTTCTGAAATTGTCATTTATAGCAACAGGTTCTGCTTTCCAGCACCTTCTTTGATAGGGAAACCTCTAGATTGTGCAGATTCTCCCATTCCCTTGAAAGGAGCTGCACGGCCAAGAGGGACATTTGGCATGAAGTTATACTCCAGAAATTGGGCTTTGAAACCCGGCCATTGGCACTTCTATCTTCAGGCTCTAACGGTCCAAACAAAAAGAGCAGTGCCTCAGACCTCGTTTCTACAAAGGGATTGTGATGTCATAGTGGGACTTTTACTACTGCACACACAGATCATGTACAGGAACAAAATCTTGTCCACTGGCAGTAAAAGGCAGAGAGCAGGGAGGAAGTAATTTCTACTCCATTCGTGAAACTGATGTCATAAAAAGCAGGTGTGAGGTCCAGGTATTTCTATTTGAGGGATAAATCTCTGAATGTCACTCAATCTCGCTGTCACTTAAATGGAGCTTGTGGTCAAATGGAGATATCCAGCCATGGAATGGCACTCCTAGTCAAGAGAGATATCCGATTCAGGCAGTGTGCTTTTCTTGATGCAGATACTAACCATGAAAACATGACATGTGTTTCTGCACCATTTGCCCTTACAAAGTGAGCGGTATTTGAATAAGAAGCCACAGTTTCCCAGAGGCACAGGGAACATGGAGAAACAAACTGTTCCTACTTTTCCAAATAGGGCACAGAGCGAGCAGGGAGTACAGCCCTACTCAGTTTCTGGAAATCAGTGTATAGCACCACGGTCTGAATTTCAGCTTTTGCTTGGGGAGACGAATCTACTGATATCCGAGATTCTCCCTTTCGCTTGCTTGGAGGTTGCTAGGAAAGAGAGGCATCTTGTAATTAGGTGTAATACTCACCTTTGCACGTTGAGAACAAGCATTTTACACCACTCTCTTCAGGCTCTAACCATCCAAACATAAGTAGTGTTGCCCCAGTGCTTCTTTCTATGATGGTAGTGTGAGGTCATAATGGGCCTTTCTTTACCAGACACACAAGTAGTGTAGATGAACAAACTATTGTTCCTGCCACGTAAATGCAGATACAGGTAGGTAGAAAATTAGCACAAAATTTCAGAAACTGTTCAGAAAAACACAGTCTGAGTACCAGCTCTGTGTTTCAGGGAGAAATCAACTAATTTCCAAAAAATTCGCCATCCCATGAATAGATCAGCTGGGAAAACGGAGATGTACTGTCAGCAAAAGGCACTGTTATGCTGGAATCCTTCTGAAACAGGCACTGTGCATACCTCCTTCCGGTTTCATCCCAACAGAATATTGGTTGTGATTCTCCAGTGCTTGTCTGTACAATGAGAGCTGTATTTTCCTAAGTGCCCTTATACTCCCTCTTGTAGGTGGAGAATGGACAAGAGTTGCAAATCTGGCCAAAAGAGGCATAGATTGGATGTACATTGACACTATTTTTTTCTGAAACTGTAGTTTATAGCAACATGTTCCGATTTCCAGGTCCTTCTTTGATAGGGAAACCTCTTGATTGTGCTGATTGTCCCATTCCCTTCATCGGAGCTGCATGGCCAAGAGGAACATTTGGCCTGAAGTTATACTCCAGGCATTTGGACTTTGAAACCCGGCCTATGGCACTTCTACCTTCAGGCTCTAACTATCAAAACACAAATAGCAGTGCCTCAGGTCTTGTTTCTACAAAGGGATTGTGATGTCATAATGGGACTATCAATACTGCAGACACAGGTCATGTACACGAACAAACTCTTGCATCTTAGTAGTAAAGGCAAAGAGTAAGGAGGTCGTGATTTCCACTCTGTTTGTGAAACTTACGTCACAAAAAGCAAGTGTGAGGTTCAGGTGTTTCTATTTGAGGGAGAAATCTCTGAATATCACTCCACATCCCATTCACATCAATGGAATTTGTGGACAAATGGAGATAACCAGCCATGGAATGGCCCTCCTTGTCAAGAGATATCCGCAGCAGGCAGTGTGCTTTTCTTGATGCAGATTCTAACCATGAGAGCACGACGTGTGTTTCTCCACCATTTGCCCGTACAAAGTGAGCGGTCTTTGTATAAAAAGCCACAGTTAGCCAGAGCACAGGCAACATGGAGAAAAAAACTGTTCCTACTCTTCCAAATAAGGCACAGAGTGAGCTGGGAGTACAGTCCCACTTAGTTTCTGAAAATCAGTTTATAGCTACATGGTCTGATTTCCAGCTTTTCCTTGGGGAGACAAAGTTCTTGATATCCCAGATTCTCCCTTTCGCTTGCTTGGAGGTTGCTAGGAAAGAGAGGCATCTTGTAATTAGCTGTAATCCTCACCTTTATACATAGAAAACAGGCATTTTACACCTTGGTCTTCAGGCTCTAGCCATCCAGACACAAGTAATATTGCCCCAGTGTTTGTTTCTATGATGGGAGTGTGAGGTCATAATGGGCCTTTCTCTCCCACAGACACAAGTAGCGCAGATGAGCAAAATCTTTTTCCTGCCAAGTAAAGGCAGAAGCAGGAAGGTAGAAAATTAGCACACAATTTCCAATACTGCTCACAAAAACACGGTCTGAGTATCAGCTCTGTGTTTCAGGGGAAAATCAACTAATATATCCAAAACTAGCCATCACATGAATAGAGCAGCTGGGAAAACGTACATGTACTGGCAGCAAAAAGGCACTGCTAGGGCGGAAACTTTCTGAAGCAGGCACTGTGCATACCTCCATCCGGCTTCATCCCAACAAAATATTTGTTGTGATTCTCCATTGTTTGTCTGTACAATGACAGCCGTATTTTCCTAAGTGCACCTGTACTTCCCCAGGTAAAGGGAGCATGGATGAAGGGTACAACTCTGGCCAAAAGAGGCACAGATTAGGTGTATAATATCACTATTTTTCCTAAACTGTCCTTTATAGCATCATGTTCTGATTTCCATTTCCTTCTTTGGTAGAGAAAGCACTTGATTGTGATGATTCTCACATTCACTTGAAAGGAGCCGCATGGACAAGAGGGATATTTGGCATGAAGTTATACTCAAGGCGTTTGCGCTTTGAAACCCTCCCTTTGGCACTTCTATCTTCAGGCTCTAACGTTCCAAACAGAAATAACAGTGTTGCAGGTCTCATTTCTACAAATGGATTGTGATGTCATAAATGGACTTTCACTACTGCAGACACAAGTAGTGTAGAGGAACAAAGAGTTGTGTCCCAGCAATAAAAGGCAATGCGCAGGGAGGTAATAATTTAGACTCCTTTCGTGAAACTGAGATCACAAAAAGCAGGTGTGAGGTCCAGGTGTTTCTATTTGAGGGAGAAATCTCTGAATATCACTCCACTTCCCATTCACTTGAAAGGAGCCTGTGGTCAAATGGAGATATCCAGCCATGGAATGGCACTCCTAGTGAACGGAGATCCGAAGCAGGCAGTGTGCTTTTCTTGATGCAGATTCTAACCATGAGAACATGACGTGTGTTTCTCCAACATTTGCCCGCACAAAGATAGCAGTATTTGACTATGAAGCCACAGTTCGCTACAGGCACAGGGAACATGGAGAAACAAACTATTCCTACCTTTCCAAATAAGGCACAGAGTGAGCCAAAAGTACTGCCCTACTCAGTTTCTGAAAATCAGTTTATAGCAACAGGGTCTGAATTCCAGCTTTGCTTGGGGAGATGAATCTCCTCATATCTGAGATTCTCCCTTTCACTTGCTTGGAGGTTGCTAGAAAAGAGAGGCATCTTATAATTATGTTTAATTATCATATTTGCACACTGAAAACAGGCATTTTACAGCTCGGTCCTCAGGCTATAACTGTCCAACCACAAGTAGTGTTGCCCCAGTGCTTGTTTCTATGATGGGAGTGTGAGATCATAACGGGCCTTTCTCTACCACAGACACAAGTAGTGTAGATGAACAAACTCTTGTTCCTTCCAAGTAAAGGCAAAAGCCGGTAGGTAGGAAATTAGCACACAATTTCATAAACTGGTCACAAAAAACACCATCTGAGGACCAGCTTTGTGTTTCAGGGAGAATTAAACTAATATCCAAAAAACTCGCCATCACATGAATAGAGCAGCTGGGAAAACGGAGATGTACTGGCAGCAAAAGGCATTGCTAGGCAGAAATCTTTCTAAAACAGTCACTGTGCATACCTCCTTCCGGCTTCATCCCAACAGAATATTTGTTGTGATTCTGCAGTGCTTGCCAATACAATTTCCACCGTATTTTCCTAAGTGCCCTTATCCTCCCACTGATACAGGGAGCATGGACAACGGTTGCACCTCTGGCCAAAAGAGGCACAGATTGGGTGTAGAGTATCACTATTTTTCTGAAAGTGTCATTTATAGCAACATGTTCTGATTTCCAGCTCTTTCCTTGGTAGGGAAACTTCTTGATTGTGCAGATTCTCCCACTAACTTGAAAGGAGCTGCACAGCCAAGTGGGACATTTCTCATGAAGTTATACCCCAGCCATTTGGGCTTTGAAACCCCGGCCTTTGGCACCTCTAACTTCAGGCTCTAATGGTCCAAACACAATTAGCAGTGCCCCAGGTCTCATTTCTACAAAGGGATTGTGATGTCATAATTGCACTTTCACTACTGCAGACACAGGTCATGTACTGGAACAAACTCTTGCCTTCTGGCAGTAAAGACAAAGAGCAGGGAGTTAGTTATTTCCACTCCGTTCATGAAACTGACGTCACAAAAAGCAGGTGTGAGGTCGAGGTGTTTCTATTTGAGGATGAAATCTCTGAATATCACTCCACCTCCCATTCACTTGAATGGAGCTTGAGGTCAAATGGAGATATCCAGCCATGGAATGGCACTTCTAGTCAAGAGATATCTGAAGCAGGCAGTGTGCTTTTTCTTGATGCAGATTCTAACCAGGAGAACGTGACATGTGTTTCTCCACCATTTGCCCATACCAACTTTGAAAAGGAATTCCCAGTTTGTGAGAGGCACAGGGAAAATGGAGAAACAAACTGCTCCTACTCTTCCAAATAAGGCAGAATGGGCCAGGATTACAGACCCACTCAGTTTCTGATAATGTGTCAATAGCAACACGATCTGAATTACAGCTCTTGCTTGGGGAGATGAAGTTCCTGATATCCCAGATTCTCCCCTTCGCTTGCTTGGAGTTTCCTAGAAGAGAGAGCCATCTTGTAATTAGGTTTAATCATCGCATTTGCACATTGAAAACGGGCATTTTACAGGTCGGTCTTCAGGCTCTAAGCGTCCAACCACACGAAGTGTTGCACCAGTAGTTGTTTCTACAATGGGAGTGTGAGGACATAATGGGCCTTTCTCTACTACAGACACAAGTAGCATAGCTGAACAACTCTTGTTCCTGCCAAGTAAAGGCAGAAGCAGGTAGGTAGAAAATTAGTATACAATTTCAGAAACTGTTCACCAAAACACCATCTGAGTACCAGCTGTGTTTTAAGGAGAAATCAACTAACATCCAAAAAACTCACCATCACTTGAATAGAGCAGCTGGGAAAACGGAGATATACTGGCAGCCAAAGGCACTGCTATGCCGGAATCATTCTGAAAGAGACACTGTGCATACCTCCTTCCGGCTTCATCCCAAGAGAATTCTGATTGCCAATCTACAGTGCTTGACTGTACAATGACAGCTGTATTTTCCTAAGAATCCTTATAGTCCCACTAGAAGAGGGAGCATGGACGACAGTTGCAACTCTGGCCAAAAGAGGCACAGACTGGGTGTACAGTATCACTATTTTTCTGAAACTGTCATTTATAACAAAATATTCTGATTTCTAGCTCCTTCTTTGGTAGGGAAACCTCTTGATTGTGCAGATTCTACCATTCCCTTGAAAGGAGCTGCATAGCCCAGAGGGACACTTGGCATGAAGTTATACTCCTGGCAGTTGGGCTTTGAAACCTGGCCTTCAGCACTACTATCTTCAGGCTCTAATGGTCCAAACACAAGTAGCAGTGCCCCAGGTCTCGTTTCTACAAAGGGATTCTGATGTCATAAAGGGGCTTTCACTACTGCAGACACAGGTATTATACAGGTACAAACTCTTGCCTCCTGGCAGTAAAAGGCAAAGAGCAGGGAGGTAGTAATTTCTACATTGATCATGAAACAGATGTCATAAAAAGCAGGTGTGAGGTTCAAGTGTTTCTATTTGAGGGAGAAATCTCTGAATGTCACTCCACCTTCCATTCACTTGAATGGAGCTTGTGGTCAAATGGAGATATCCAGCCATGGAATGGCACTCCTAGTCAAGAGATATCCGAAGCAGGCAGTGTGCTTTCCTTGATGTAGATTCTCAACATGAGACCATGACGTGTGTTTCTCCACCTATTGCACATACAAAGGGCTGGGTATTTGAAAGAGAAGCCACAGGTCGCCACAGGCACAGGGAACATGGAGAATCAAACTGTTCCTCCTCTTCCAAATAAGGCACAGAGTGAGCCAGGAGTACAGTCTCAATCAGTTTCTGAACATCATTTTATAGCAACGCGGTGTGAATTCCAGATTTTGCATTGGGAGATGAACCTCCAGATATCCCAAAATCTCACTTTTGATTGTTGGACATTGCTAGAAAAGAGAGGTATCTTGTAATTAGGTGAAATCCTCGCGTGTGCACGTTGAAAACAGGCATTTTACACCACGGTCTTCAGGCTCTAACCGTCCAATCACATGTTTTGTTTCCCCAGTGCTTGTTTCTACGATGGGAGTGTGAGGTCATAATGGGCCTTTCTCTACCACAGACACAAGTACTGTAGATGAACAAACTCTGTTTCCTGCCAAGTAAAGGCAGAAGCAGGTAGGTAGAAAATTAGCACACAATTTCAGAAACAGTTAAAAAAACAACGTCTGAATACCAGCTCTGTGTTTCAGGGGGAAATCAACTAATTTTCAAAAAAACTCGCCATCACATGAATAAAGCAGCTGGAAAACCGGAGATGTACTGTCAGCAAAAGGCAATGCTAGGCGGGAATCTTTCTGAAACAGGCACTGAGCATACCTCCTTCCGGCTTCATCTCAACAGAATATTGGTTATGATTCTCCAGTGCTTTTCTGTACAATGACAGCCGTATTTTCGTAAGTACCCTTACACTCCTTCTGGTAGAGGGAGATTGGAAAACGTTTGCAACTATGGCCAAAAGAGGCACAGATTGGGTGTACAGTAGCACTATTTCTCTGAAACTGTTGTTTATAGCAACATGCTCTGATTTCCAGCTCCTTCTTTCGTAGGGAATCCTCTTGATTGGGCAGATTCTCCCATTCCCTTGAATGGAGTTGCGTGGCCAAGAGGGACATTTGGCATGAAGTTATACTCCAGGCATTTGGGCTTTGAAACCCATCCTTTGCCACTTCTCTCTTCAGGCTCTAATAGTCTAAGAACAAACAGCAGTGCCTGAGATCTCAATTCTACAAAGGTATTGTGATGTCATGAAGGTAATTTCATTAGTGTTGACACAGGTAATATACAAGTACAAACTCTTGCCTCATGCCAGTAAAAGGCAAAGTGCAGGGAGGAAGTAATTTCCACTCTGTTCATGAAACTGACGTCACAAGAAACAGCTGTGAGGTCCAGGTTTCTATTTGAGGGATAAATCTCTGAATATCACTCCACATCCCATTCACTTGAATGGAGCTTGTGGTCAAATGGAGATATCCAGCCCTGGAATGGCACTCCTAATCAAGATATATCCGAAGCAGCCCGTGTGCTTTTCTTCTTGCAGATTCTTACCATGAGAACATGATGTGTGTATCTCCACCGTGTGCCCATACAAAGATAGCGGTGTTTGAATAAGAAGCCAGTTTTCGCCCAAGGCACAGGGAACATGAACAAACAACCTGTTCCTACTCTTCCAAATAAGGCACAAATTGAGATAGGCGTACAGTTCCACTCAGTTTCTGAAAAATCACTTTATAGCAACACGGTCTGAATTCCAGCTTTTGCTTGGGGTGTTGAAGCTCATGATATCCCAGATTCTCCCTTTTGCCTGCTAGGAGTTTGCTAGAAAAGAGAGGCATCTAGTAATTACATGTAATCCTCACCTTTGTACGTTGAAAGCAGGCATTTTACAGCTAGGTCTTCAGGCTCTAGCCCTCCAAAAACAAGTGGTGTTGCCCCAGTGCTTGTTTCTACAACGGGAATGTGAGGTCTTAATGGGCCTGTATCTACCACAGATACAAGTAGTGTAGATGAACAAACTCTTGTTCCTGCCAAGTAAAGGCAGTAGCAGGTAGGTAGAGAAGTAGAACACAATTTCAGAAACTGTTCAGAAAAACACTGCCTAAGTACCAGCTCAGTGTTTAATGGTAAAATCAACTAATATGCAACAAACTCAGCATCACATGAGTAGAGCAGCTGGGAAAACGGAGATGTACTGGCAGCAAAAGGCACTGCTAGGCCGGAATCTTTCTGAAACAGGCACTGTGCATACCTCCTTCAGGCTTCATCCCAACGGAATATTGGGTGTGATTCTCTAGTGCTTGTCTATACAATGACAGCCGTATTTTCCTAAGTGCCCTTATACTCCCACTGGTAGAGGGAGCATGGACAGCGGTTGCAGCTCTGGCCAAAAGAGGCAACAATTGGGTGTATAGTATCACTATTTTTTCTGAAACTGTCGTTTATAGGAAGATGTTCTGATTTCCAGCTCCTTCTTTGGTAGGGAAACCTCTTGAGTGTGCAGATTCTCCCATTCACTTTAAAGGAGCTGCCCAGTCAACAGCAACATTTGTCATGAAGTTATACTCCAGGCATTTGGGCCATGAAACCAGGCCTTTGGCACTGCCATCTTGAGGCTCTAAGGTTCCAAATACAGAGAGTAGTGCTCCAAGTCCCATTTCTACAATGGGATTGTGATGTCATAATGGGACTTTTCTACCGGAGACAAAGGTCATATACAGGAACACACACTTGCCTCCTGGCAGTAAAAGACAAAGAGCAGGGAGGTAGTAATTTCCACTCCGTTCATGAAACTGACCTCACAAAAAGCAGGTGTGAGGTCCAGGTGTTTCTATTTGAGGGGGAAATCTCTGAGTATCATTCCAGCTAACATTAACTTGAATGGAGCTTGTGGTCAAATAGAGATATACAGCCATGGAATGGCACTCCTAGTCAAGAGATATCTGAAGAAGGCCGTGTGTTTTTCTTGATGGAGATTCTCACCATGAGAATATGACGTGTGTTTCTCCACCGTTTGCCTGTACAAAGAGAAAGAGCGGCAATTGAATATGAAGCCACATTTCACCACATGCACAGGGAACATGAAGAAACAAACTGTTCCTACACTTCGGAATAAGGCACAAGGTGAGTTGAGAGTACAGTCCTGCTCAGTTTCTGAAAATCAGCTTACAGCCACACGGTTTGAATTCCAGCTAGTGCTTGGGGAGATGAAGCTCCTGATATCCAAGATTCTCCCTTTCTCTTGCTTAGAGGTTGTAGAAAAGAAAGGCATCTTGCAATTAGGTGTAATTCTCGCCTTTGCACGTTGAAAACATGCATTTTACAGCTCGGTCTTCAGGATCTAGCCGTCCAAACACAAGTAGTGTTGCCCCAATGCTTGTTTCTATGATGGGAGTGTGAGGTCATAATGACCCTTTCTCTACCACATACACAAGTACATAGATGAACATACTCTTGTTCCTCTGAAGTGAAGGCAGATACAGGTAGGTAGAAAATTGGCACACAATTTCAGAAACTGTTCAGAAAAACAATGTCTGAGTACCAGCTCTGTGTTTCAGGAAGAAATCAACTAATATCCAAAAAACTCGCCATCACATGAATAGAGTGGCTAGGAAAATGGAGATGTACTGGCAGCAAAACGCACTGCTAGGCCAGAATCCTTCTGAAACAGGCACTGTGCATACCTCCTTCTGGCTTCATCCCAACAGAATATTGGTTGTGATCCTCCAGTGCTTCTCTGTTCAATGATAGCCAAATTTTCCTAAATGCCCTTATACTCCCTAAGGTAGAGGGAGAAAGGACAACTGTTGAAAATATGGCGAAAACAGGCACCGATTCGGTGTACAGTATCACTATTTTTCTGAAACTCTTGTTTATGACAACATGTTCTCCTTTCCAGCTGCTTCTTTGCTAGGAGAACCTCTTGATTGGGCAGATTCTCCCATTCCCTTGAAGGGAGCTGCATGGCCAAGAGGGACATTTGGCATGACGTTATACTCTAGCCATTTAGGCTTGGAAACCTGGCACTTGGTACTTCTATCTTCAGGCTCTAACAGTCCAAACACAAATAGCAGTGCCCCAGGTTTCATTTCTACAAAGGGATTGTGATGTCATAATTTGACTTTCACTACTGTAGACATAGGTAATGTACAGGAAAAAAATTTGTGTCCTGACAGTAAAAGACAAAGTTCAGGGAAGTAGAAATTTCCACTCAGTTCATGAAACTGACATCAGAAAAAGCAGGTGTGAGGTCCAGGTGTTACTATTTGAGGGAGAAAATTCTGAATATCACTCCAACTCCCATTCACTTGAATGGAGCTTGTGGCCAAATGGAGATATCCAGCCCTGGAATGGCACTCCTAGTCAATAGATATATGAAGCAGGCAGTGTGCTTTTCTTAATGGAGATTCTAACCATGAGAACATGACTTGTGTTTCTCCACTGTTTGCCTGTAAAAAGGGAGCAGTCTTTGAATAAGAAGCCACAGTTCACCACAGGTGCAGGGAACGTGGAGAAACAAACTGTTCCTACTCGTCCAAATAAGTCAAAGAGTTAGCAGGGCATACAGTCGCACTGAGTTTCTGAAAATCAGTTTATAGCAACAAGGATTGAATTCCAGCTTTTGCTTTGGGAGAAGAAGCTCTGATGTCCCAGATTCTCCATTTCGCTTGCTTGGAGGTTGATAGAAGAGAGGAATCTTATAAACAGTTGTAATCCTCACCTTTGCACGTTGAAAACAGGCATTATACACATGGTCTTCAGGCTCTAACCATCCAAACACAAGTAGTGTTGCGCCAGTGCTTGTTTTTATGATGGGAGTGTGAGGTCATAATTAGCATTTCTCTACCACAGACACAAGTAGCATAGATGAACAAATTCTTGTTCATGCCAAGTAAAGGCAGAAGCAGGTAGGTAGAAAATTAGCACAAAATTTCAGAAACTTCAGAAAAACAGCCTCTGAGTACCAGCTCTGTCTTTCAAGGAGAAATCAAGTAATACCCCCCCCCAAAAAAAAACATGCCATCATATGAATAGAGAAGCTGGGAAAACGGAGAGGTACTGGCAGCAAAAGAAATTGCTAGCAGGAATCTTTCTAAAACAAGCACTGTGCATACCTCCTTCTGGCTTTATCCCAAGAGAATATATGTTGTGATTCTCCAGTGCTTGTCTGTACAATGACAGCCGTATATTCCTAAGTGCCTTTATACTCCCACTGGTAGAGGGAGAATGGACAACCATTGCAACTCTGACCAAAACAGGCACAGATTGTGTGTACAGTATCACTATATTTCTGAAATTGTCCTTTATAGAAACATATTCTGATTTCCAGCTCCTTCTTTGGTAGGGAAACCTCTTGATTATGCAGTTGCTCCCATTCCCTTGGAGGGATGTGCAGAGCGCAGAGGGACATTTTTAATGAAGTTATACTCCAGCATTTGGGCTTTGAAACCAGGACTTTGGCACTTCAATCTCCAGGCAGTTACTGTCCAAAAACAAATAGCTGTGCCCCAGGTTTCATTTCTACAAAGAGATTGTGGTGTCATAATGATACTTTCACTGCTGCAGACACATGTAGTGTACAGGAACAAACTCTTCCCTCCTGGCAGTAAAAGGCAAAGAGCAGGGAGGTAGTAATTTCCACTCTGTTCGTGAAACTGACATCACAAAAAACAGGTGTGTTGTAAAGGAGTTTCTATCTGAGGGAGAAATATCTGAATATCACTCCACCTCCCATTCACTTGAATGGAACTTGTGGTCAAATGGAGATGTCCAGCCAAGGCATGGCACTCCTAGTCAAGAGATATCCGAAGCAGGCAGTGTGTTTCTCTTGATGCAGATTGTAACCATGAGAACATGACGTGTGTTTGTCCACTGTTTGCCCGTCCAAAGAGAGCAGTCTTTGAATAAGAAGCCACAGTTCACCACAGCACAGGGAACATGGAGAAACAACCTGTTCCTACTGTTTTCAAATAAGGCAAAAAGTGAGCCAGGAGTGCAGTCCTACTCAGTTTCTGAAAATCAATTTATAGCAACATGGTCTGAATGGCAGCTTTTGCTTTGGGAGATGAAGCTCCTGATATCCCAGATTCTTCCTTTTGTTTGCTTGGAGGTTGCTAGAAAAGAGAGGCATCTTGTGATTAGGGGTAATCCTCACCATTGCACATTGAAAACAGGCATTTTACACCTCGGTCTTCAGGCTCTAACCGTCCAAACAAAAGTAATGTTGCTTCAGTGCTTGTTTTTACGATGGAAGTGTGAGGTCATAATTGGCATGTCTCTACCACAGACACCAGTAGCATAGATGAACATACTCTTGTTCATGCCAAGTAAAGGCAGAAGCAGGTAGGTAGAAAATTGGATATTCACTACTACAGACACAGGTAGTGTACAGGAGCAAAATCTTGCCTCCTGGCCGAAAATGGCAAAAAGCAGCGAGGTAGTAATTTCTGCTCCCATCTTGAAACTGACTTCACGAAAAACAGGTTTGAGGGCCCAGTGTTTCTATTTGATGGAGAAATCTCCGAATATCACTCCACCTCCCATTCTCTTGAATGGAGCTTGTAATCAAAAGGTTATATCCAGTCCTGGAATGTCATTCATATTAAATAATTTCCAAAGCAGGCAGTGTGCTTTTCTCAATTAAGATTCTAACCCCCAGAATATCTCGTGCGTTTTTCTACCATTTGCACGTACAAAGAGAACTGTATCTCAATGAGAACCCACAGTTCTAAACAGGCACAGGGAACATGGAGAAACAAACTGTTCCTACTCCTCCATATAAGGAACAGAATGAGCAGGGAGTACAGTCTCACTCAATTTCTGAAAACCTGTCTAGAGGAACAGGTCTGAATTGCAGCATTTGCTTCAGGAGATTAAGCTTCTGATATCCCAGATGCTCCATTTCGCTTGCTTGGAGGTTGTAGAAAAGAGGCATCTTCCAATTACATGTAATCCATGCCTTTCCACGTTGATAACAGGCATTTTACACCTCTGTCTTCAGGCTCTATTCATCTAAACACAAGTAGTGTTGCCCCAGTGCTTGTTTCTATGAAGGGAGTATGAGGTCATAATGGACCTTTCTCTACCACAAGCACAAGTAGCATAGATGAACAAACTCTTGTTCCTACCATGTAAAGACAGAAGCAGGTAGGTAGACAATTATCACAAAATTTCAGAAACTTTGTTCAGAAAAACACCATCTGAGTACCAGCTCTGTTTTTCAGGGAGAAATCAACTAACATCCAAGAAACTCCCCATCTCACAAATAGAGCAGCTGGGCAAACAAAGATGTGCAGGCAGCAAAAGGCACTGCTAGGCCTGAAACTTTCTGAAACAGGCACTGTGCATACCTCGTTTCAGATTCTTCCCAACAGAATATTAGTTATCATCCTCCAGTGCTTGTCTGTACAATGACAGCCGTATTTTCCTAAGTGCCCTTATACTCCCACTGGTATAGGGAGCATGGACAAATGTTGCAACTCTGGCCAAAAGAGTCACCGATTGGGTGTACAGTTTCACTATGTTTCTGAAACTAGCGTTTATACCAACATGTTCTGATTTCTAGCTCCTTCTTTGGTAGGGAAAACTTTTGATTGTGCAGATTCTCCCATTCCTTGGAAACAAGCTGCATGCAAAGAGGGAGCTTTCACATGAAGTTATACTCTACGCATTTGGGCTTTGAAATCTGGCAGTTGGAACATATGTCTTTAGGCACTACTGGTCCACACACAAATAGCAGTGCTCTAGGGCTTGTTTGTACAAATGATTGTGATGTCATACTTGGACTTTCATTACTGCAGACACAGGTAGTGTACAGGAATAAACTCTTGCCTCCTGGCAGTAAACAGCCAAGACCAGGGAGGTAGTAATTTCCACTCCATTCCAGAAACTGAGTTCACCAAATGCAGGTCTGAGCTGCAGATGTTTCTATTCAAGGGAGAAATCTCCAAAAATCTCTCCATCTCCCGTTCAATTGAATGGAGCTTGTGGTCAAAGAGATATCCACCCATGGAATGGCACTCCTATTGAAGAGATATCCAAAGCAGGCAGTGTGCTTTTCTCCATTCAGGTTCTAACCATGAGAACATTACGTGTGTTTCTCCACCATTTGCCCATACAAAGAGAACAGTATTTGAATAAGAAGTGACAGTTCTACACAGGCACAGGGAACACGGAGAAACAAACTGTTCCCACTCTTCCAAATAAGGCACAGCGTGAGCAGGGAGTACAGTCCCACTCAATTTCTGAAAATCTGTTTATAGCAACATGGTCTGAATTCCAGCTTTTGCTTGGGGAGATTAAGCTGCTAATATCCCAGAATCTCCATCTCGCTTGCTTAGAGGTTGTATAAAAGAGAGGCATCTTGCCATTGGGTGTAATCCACGCCTTTGCACGTTGAAAACAGGCATTTTACACCTCTGTCCTCAGGCTCTAACTGTCAAAACACAAGTAGTGTTGCCCCAGTTCCCTTATACTCCCACTAGTACAGGGAGCATGGACAAATGTTGCAACTCTGGCCAAAAGAGTCACCGATTGAGTGTACAGTTTCACCATGTTTCTGCAACTGTGTTTATGGCAACATGTTATGATTTCCAGTGACTTCTTTGGTAGGGAAATCTCTGAATGGTGCAGATTTTCCCATTCACTTGAATCGATCTGCACAGCCAAGAGGGACATTTTACATGAAGTTGTACTCCAGGTAATTGGGCTTTGAAATCCAGCATTTGACACTTCTGTATTCAGGCTCCAGTGGTCCAAACACAAAGAGCTGTGCCCAAGGGCTCCTTTCTACAAAGGGATTGTGATGTCACAATGGGAGTTTCACTACTGCAGACACAGGTACTATACAGGAATAAACTCTTGTCTCCTGGAAGTAAACAGCAAAGAGCAGAGAGGTAGTAATTTCCACTCCTTTCCTGAAACTAACTTCACAAAACAGGTCTGAGTTCCAGGTGTTTCTATTTGAGCGAGAAATCTTGTAATATCACTCCACCTCCCATTCGCTTGAATGGAGCTTGTGATATCCAGCCCTGGAATGGCACTCCTATTAAAGAGATTTGCAAAGCAGGCAGTGTGCTTTTCTTGATTGAGATTCTAAACATCAGAACATTATGTGTGTTTCTCCACCATTTTTCTGTACAGAGAGAGCAGTATTTGATTAAGAAGCCACAGTTCTACACAAGCACAGGGAACAATGAGAAACAAATTGTTCCTACTCTTCCTTATAAGACACAGAGTGAACAGGAAGTACAGTCCCACTCAATTTCTAAAAAATTGTTTATAGCAACACTGGCTGAATGCCACCTTTTGCTTGCGGAGATTAAACTCCTGATATCCCAGATGCTCCCGTTTGTTTGATTGGAGGTTGTAGAAAAGAGAGGCATCTTCCAATTAGGTGTAATCCACGACTTTGCATGTTGAAAACAGGCATTTCACACGTCTGTCTTCAGCTTCTAACCATCCAAACACATGTAGTATTGCCCCAGTCCTTGGTTCCACGACAGGAGTGTGAGGTCATAATTGGCGTTTCTCTACCACAGACAGAAGCAGCATAGGTGAACAAACTCTGGTTCCAGCCAAGTAAAGGCAGAAGCAGGTAGTCAGAAAATTAGCACACTTTTTCAGAAACTTTTTTCAGTAAAACACCATCTGAGTATCAGCTCTGTGTTTCAGGGAGAAATCAACTAATATCCAAGAAACTCCCCATCACATGAGTAGAGCAGCTGGGGAAATGGAGATGTCCAGGCAGCAAAAGGCACTGCTAGGCCTGAAACTTTCTGAAACAGGCACTGTGCATACCTCATTTCAGCTTCTTCCCAACAGAATATTAGTTGTGATCCTCCAGTGCTTGTCTGTACAATGACAGCCATACTTTCCTAAGTGCACTTATACTCCCACTGGTAGAGGGAGCAGGGACCATGGTTGCAACTCTGGCCAGAAGAGGCACAGAAGGTGTGTACAATTTCACTATGTTTCTGAAACTGGCGTTTATAGCAACATGTTCTGATTTCCAGCTCCTTCTTTGGTAGGGAAACCCCTTGAATGTGCAAATTCTCCTATTCACTTGAAAGGAGCTGCACAGTCAACAGGGACATTTTGCATGAAGTTATACTGCAGGCATTTGTGCTTTGAAACCCAGCATTTGTCACTTCTGTCTTCAGGCTCTAACTGTCCAAGCACAAACAGCAATGCCCCAGGGCTCATTTATACCAAGGGATTGTGAGGTCATAATTGCAAATTCACTACTACAGACACAGGTAGTTTACAGGAGCAAAATGTTGCCTCCTGGTAGTAAATGGCAAAAAGCAGGGAGGAGGTAATTTCTACTCTGATCGTGAAACAGACTTCACAAGAAACAGGTCTGAGTGTGTGGTGTTTCTATTTGAGGGAGAGACCTCCGAATATTACTCCACCTCCCATTTGCTTGAATGGAGCTTGTAGTCAAAAGGATATATACAGCCGTGGAATGGCACTCGTATTAAATAGATTTCCAAAGCAGGCAGTGTGCTATTCTCGATGCAGATTCTAACCATCAGAATATCACGTGTGTTCTCTACCATTTGCGCATACAAAAAGAGTGGGATTTGAATAAGAACCCACAGTTCCTCACAGGCACAGGGAACATGGAGAAACAAACTGTTCCTACTCTTCCATATAAGGCACAGAGTGAGCAGGGAATACAGTCCCACTCAATTTATGAAAATCTGTTTAGAGCAACAGGTCTCAACTGCAGGTTTGGCTTTAGGAGATTAAGCTCCTGTTATCCCATATTCTCCATTTTGCTTGCTTGGAGATTGTAAAAAAGAGGCATCTTGCAATTAGGTGTAATCCACACCTTTGCACATTGAAAACAGTCGTTTTACACCTCTGTCTTCAGGCTCTAACCATCTAAATAAGAGTATTGTTGACCCAGTGCTTGTTTCCACAAAGGGAGTGTGAGGTCCTAATGGGCGTTTCTCTACCACAGATAAAGTAGCGTAGATGAACAAACTCTTGTTCTGCCAAGTAAATGCAGATACAGGTATGTAGAAAGGTAGCAAAAGTTTTCAGAGCCTTTTTTTTTTTTTCCAGAAAAAGCACTCTGAGTACCTGCTCTGTGTTTCAGGGAGAAATCAACTAATATCCAAGAAACTCTCCATCACAGGAATAGAGAACCTGGGCAAAAGGAGATTTCCAGGACGTAAAAGGCACTGCCAAGACTGAAACTTACTAAAACAGGCACTGTGCATGTGTCGTTTCAACTTCTTGCCAACAGAACAATAGTTGTGATCCTTCATGTCTGTACAATAACAGCCATATTTTCCTATGTGCCATTATACTCCCAGTGGTAGAGGGAGCATGGACAACAGTTGCAACTCTTGCCAGACGAGGCACAGATTGGGTGTACAATTTCACTATGTTTCTGAAACATGCTTTTATAGAAACATGTTCTGATTTCCAGCTCCTTCATTGGTGAGAAAACCAGCAGATTGTGCAGATTCTCCCATTCACTTGAAAGGAGCTGCACAGCCAAGATGGACAATTTGCCTGGAGTTATACTCCAGGCATTTGAGCCTTGAAACCCGGCATTTGGCACTTCGGTCTTCAGGCTATAAAGGTCCAAACACAAATAGCAGTGAGCCAGAGCTCGTGTCGGCAAAGGGATTGTGACGTCGTAATTTGGAAATCAACAACTACAGACACAGGTAGTGTACAGGAAAAGACTCTTGCATCCTGACAGTAACTGAGAAAGAGCAGGGAGGTAGTAATTTACACTTCATTCCTGAAGCTGACTTCACAATAGCAGGTCTGAGTTCCAGGTGTTTCTATTTGAGGGAGAAATCTGTGAATATCACTCCACCTCCAATTCGTTTGAATGGAGATTGTGGTCAAAAGGAAATATCAAGCCATGGAAATGGCCCTCCTTTTAAAGAGAATTCTAAAGCAGGCAGTGTGTTTTCTCGATTAAGATTCTAACCATGAGAATATTACGTGTGTTTCTCCACCTTTTACCCCTACAAAGAGAGCGGTATTTGAATAAGAAGCCACAGTTCTACACAGGCACAGGGAACACGGACAAACAAACTGTTCCTATTCTTCCATATAAGGCACAGAGTCAGCAGCAAGTACAGTCCCACACAATTTCTGAAAATCTGTTTAGAGCAACAGGGTCTGAATTCCAGCTTTTGCTTGGGGAGATGAAGCTCCTGATAACCCAGATTCTCCCTTTTGCTTGCTTGCAGGTTGTAGAAAAGAGAGGCATCCTGCATTTAGGTGTAATCCATGAATTTGCACTTTGAAAAAGGCATTTTCACCTCTGTTTTTAGGCTCTAACCGTCCAAACACAAGTAGAGTTGCCCTAGTGCTTGTTTCTATGAAGGAGTGTGAGGTCATAATGGGCCTTGCTCTACCACAGACACAAGAAGCATAGATGAACAACCTCTTGTCCCTGCCAAGTAAAGGCAGAAGCATGTAGCTGGAAAATTAGAACAGCGTTTCAGAAACATTGTTCAGAAAAACACCATCTGAGTACCAGCTCTGTGTTCCAGGGAGAAATCAACTAATATCCAATAAACTCTCCATCACATGAAGAGAGCAGCTGGGGAAAAGGAGATGTCCAGGAAGCAAAAGGCACTGCTACACCTGAAACTTTGTGAAACAGGCCCTGTGCGTACCTTGTTTCAGCTTCTTCCCAACAGAATATATGTTGTGATCCTTCAGTGCATGCATCTTAAATGACAGACATATTTTAATAAGTGCTCTTATACTCCCCCTGATAGAGGGAGCATGGACAATGGTTGCAACTCTGGCCAAAAGAGGCACAGATTGGGAATACAGTTTCACTATATTTTTGAAACTGGCATTTATAGCAACAAGTTCTGTTTTCCAATTCTTTCTTTGGTAGGAAAACTGCCTGATTGTGCAGATTCTCCCATGCACTTGAAAGGAGCTGCACGGCCAAGACGGACATTTTGCATGAAGTTATACGCCAGGCATTTGTTCTTTGAAACCTGGCATTTGGCACTTCTCTCTTCAGGCTCTAACTGTCCAAACACAAATAGCAGTGCCCCAGGGCTCATTTCTACAAATGGATTGTGACGTCATAATTGGACTTTCACTACTGAAGACACGGGTAGTGTACAGAAACAAACTCGTGACCCCTGACAATAAACAGCAAAGTGCAAGGAGGTAGTAATTTCCACTCCGTTCCTGAAACTGATTTCACAAAATGCACGTCTGAGTTCCAGGTGTTTCTCTCTGAGGGAGAAATCGCCGAATATCACTCCACCTCCCATTCGCTTGAATGGAGCTTGTGGTCAAAAGGAGATATCCAGCCCAGGAAGGGCACTCATATTAAAGAGATTTCTAAAGCAGGCAGTGTGCTTTTCTCCATTCACATTCTAACCATCAGAACATTATGTGTATTTCTCCACAGTTTGCCTGTACAAAGAGAGTGGTATTCGAATGAGAATCCAGAGTTCTCACAGGCACAGGGGACATGGAAAAACAAACTGTTCCTACTCTTCCAGATAAGGCACAGAGTGAGCAGGGAATACACTCTCACTCAATTTCTGAAAATCTATTTATAGCAAAACAGTCTGAATTCTAGCTTTATCTTGGGGAGATTAAGTTTCTAATATTCCAGATTCACCCTTTCGCTTGCTTGGAGGTTGTAGAAATGAGCCACCCTGCAAGTAGGTATAATCCACGCCTTTGCATGCTGCAAACAGGCATTTTATACCTCTCTCTTCAGGCTCTAACTGTCCAAACACAAGTAGTATTCCCCCAGTGCTTGTTTCTATGAAGGGAGTGTGAGGTCATAATGGGCCTTGCTGTACCACAGACAGAAGTAGCATAGATGAAAAAAAATCTTATTTCTGCCAGGTAAAGGAAGAAGCAGGTAGGTAAAAAAAAAAAAAAATACCACACCATTTCAGAAACTTTGCTCAGAAAAACATTGTCAGTGTACCACCTTTGTGTTTCAGGGAGAAATCACCTAATATCCAAGAAACTCCCCATTACAGGAATAGAGCTGTTGGGCAAAGGGAGATGTCCAGGCAGCAAAAGGCACTGCTAGGCCTGAAACTTTCTGAAGCAGATACTGTGCATACCTTGTTTCAGATTTTTCCCAACAGAATATTACTTGTGATCCTCCAGTGCTTGTCTGTACAATGACAGCCGTATTTCCCTAAGTGCCCCTATACTCCTACTGGTAGAGGGAGCATGGAGCACGGTTGCAACTCTGGCCAAAAGAGGCACAGATTTGGTGTACACTTTCTATATGTTTCTGAAACTGGTGTTTAGAGCAACATGTTCTGACTTTCAGCTCCTTCTTTGGTATGGAAACCACTTGATTGTGCAGATTCTCCCATTCACTTGAAATGAGCTGCATGGCCAAGAGTTACGTTATGCTCCAGGTATTTCAGCTTTGGAACACGGCATTTGTCACTTCTATCTTCAGGCCCTAAAACTCCAAACACAAAGAGCAGTGCCCCAGGGCTCATTTCTACAAAGGGATTGTGATGTCATAATGGGACTTTCACTACTACAGACACAGGTAGTGTACAGGAACAAACTCTTGCCTCCTGGCAGTAAACAGAAAAGAGCGGGGAGGCAGTAATTTCCACTCTGTTCCTGAAACTGACTTCACAAAAAGCAAGTCTGAGTTCCAGGTGTTTCTATTTCAAGGAGAAATCTCCAAATATCACTCCACCTCCCATTCACTTGAATGGAGCTTGTGGTCAAAAGGAGATATCCAGCCATGGAATGGTACTCCTATTAAAGAGATTTCTGAAGCAGGCTTGTGCTTTTCTTGATTCAGGTTCTAACCATCAGAACATTAATTGTGTTTCTCCACATTTTGCCCATAGAAAGAGAGCGGTATTTGAATAAGAAGCCACAGTTCTACACAGGCACAGGGAACACGAAGAAACAAACTGTCCCTACTCTTACAAACAAGGCACAGAGTGAGCAGGGAGTACAATCCCACTCAATTTCTGCAAATGTGTTTCTAGCAACACGGTCTGAATTCCAGCTTTTGCTTGGGGAGATTAAGCTCCTGATATCCCAGATGCTCCCTTTCAGTTGCTTGGAGGTTGTAGAAAAGAGAGACATCATGCAATTGGGTGTAATCCATGACTTTGCCCATTGAAAACAAGCATTTTACACCTCTGTCTTCAGGCTCTAACAGTCCAAACACAAGTAGTGTTACCCCTGTGCTTGTTTCTAAAAAGGGAGTATGAGGTCATAATGGGCCTTTCTCTACCACAGACACAAGTAGCGTAGATGAACAAACTCTTGTTCGTACCAAGTAAAGGCAGAAGCAGGTAGGTAGAAAATTAGCACACCATTTCAGAATCTTTTTTCAGAAAAACACCGTCTGAGTACCAGCTCTGTGTTTCAGGGAGAAATCGACTAATATCCAAGATACTCCCCATCTTATGAATAGAGCAGCTGGGCAAATGGAGATGTCCAGGCAGAAAAAGGCACTGCTAGGCCTGAAAATTTCTGAAGCAGGCACTGTGCATACTTTGTTTCAGCATCTTCCCAACAGAATATTACTTGTGATCCTCTAGTGCTTGTCTGTACAATGGCATCCCTGTTTTCCTAAGTGCTCTTATACTCCCTCTGGTAGAGGGAGCACGGACCATGGTTGTAACTATGGTGAAGATAGGCAGAAATTGGGTGCACATTTTCACTATGTTTCTGAAACTAGTGTTTATAGCAACATGTTCTGATTTCTAGCTCCTTCTTTGTTTGGGAAATGTCTTGATTGTGCACATTCTCCAATTCACTTGAAATGCATGGCCAAGGGGGATATTTTCCATGAAGTTATACTCCAGGCATCTGGGCTTGGAAACCTGGCTTTTGGCACTTCTGTCTTAAGTTTCTAAGGGACCAAGCACAAAGAACAGTGCAATAGGGCTCCTTTCTACAAGGGGAATGTGACGTCATACTTGGACTTTCACTACTGCAGACACAGGTAGTGTACAGGAAGAAATGCTTGCCTCCTGGAAGTAAATGGCAAAGAGCAGGGAGTTAGTAATTTCCACTCCATTCCTGAAACTGACTTCAGAAAAAAGCAGGTCTGACTTCTAGCTGTTTCTATTTGAGGGAGAAATCTCCGAATATCACTCCACCTCCCATTCACTTGAATGGAGCTTGTGGTCAAAAGGAGATAGCCAGCTGTGGAATGTCACTCCTATTAAAGAGATTTCTGAATCAGGCAGTGTGCTTTTCTCTATTCAGATTCTAACCATTGGAACATTACGTGTGTTTCTCCACCATTTCCCGTACAAAGACAGTGGTGTTTGAAAAAGAAGCCACAGTTCTTCACAGGCACAGGAAACAAGGAGAAACAAATTGTTCCTACTCTTCCAAATAAGGCACTGAGTGAGCAGGGAGTACTGTCCCACTAAATTTCTGAAAATTTGTATATAGCAACACGGTCTGAATCCCAGCTTTTGCTTGGGGAGATTAAGCTCCTTATATCGAAGATGATACCTTTTGCAAGCGTGGATGTTGTAAAAAAGAGAGTCATCTGGCAATTAGGGGTAATCCATACCTTTGCACGTTGAAAACAGGCATTTTACACATCTGTCTTCAGGATCTAACCTTCCAAACACCAGCAGTGTTACCCCAGTGCTTGTTTCTATGAAGGGAGAGGAGGTGGTAATGGGCCTTACTCTACCACAAATACAAGTAGTGCAGATAAACAAACTCTTGTTCCTGCCAAGTAAATGCAGAAGCACGTCGCTGGAAAATAAGCACACCATTTCAGAAACATTGTTCAGAAAAACACCGTCTGAGTACAAGCTCTGTGTTTCAGGGAGAAATCAAGTAATACTGAAGAAACTCCGCATCACATGAATAGAGAAGCTGGGCAAATGGAGATGTCCAGGCAGAAAAAGGCACTGCTAGGCCAGAAACATTCTGAAACAGGCACTGTGCATACTGTGTTTCAGCTTCTTCCCAAAAGAATATTAGTTGTGACCCTGCACTGCTTTTCTTTACAATGACAGCTGTATTTTCCTAAGTGCCCTGATACTCACACTGGTAGAGGTAGAATGGACCACGGTTACAACTCTGACCAAAAGAGGCACAGATTGGGAATAAAGTTTCACCATGTTTCTGAAACTGGCATTTATAGCAACATGTTCTGATTGCCAGCTCCTTCTTTGGTAGGGAAACCTCTTGATTGTGCAGATTCTCCCATTCACTTGAAAGGAGCTGGCCGACCAAGAGGGACATTTTGCATGAATTTATACTCCAGGCATTTGGGCTTTGAATCCTGGCATTTGGCATTTCCATCATCAGGATCTAACGCTCAAAACACAAATAGCAGTGGCCCAGGGGACGTTTCTACAAAGGGATTGTGACGTCATAATTATACTGTAACTACTGCAGACACAGGTAGTGTACGGCAACAAATGCTTGTGTCCTGGCAGTAAACAGCAAAGAGCAGGGAGGTAGTAATTTCCATTGCATTACTGAAACTGACTTCATAAAAAGCAGGTCTGAGTTCCAGGTGTTTCTATTTGAGGGAGAAATCTCTGAATATCACTCCACCTTACATTCACTTGAATGGATCTTGTGGTCAAAAGGAGATATCCAGCCGTATGATGGCACTCCTATGAAAGAGATTTCCAAAGCAGGCAATGTGCTTTTCTTGACTCAGATTCTGACCATCAGAGCATTACATGTGTTTCTCTACCTTTTCCCGTACAAAGAGAGCCATATTTGAATAAGAAGCCACAGTACTACACAGGCACAGGGAACACGGAGAAACAAACTGTTCCTACTCTTCCAAATAAGGCACAGAGTGAGCAGGGAGTACAGTCCCACTCAATTTCTGAAAATCTTTTTATAGCAACATAGTCTGAATTGCACCTTTTGCTTGGGATGATTAAGCTCCCTATATCCTAGATTCTCCCTTTTGCTTGCTTGGAGGTTGTAGACAAGAGTGGAATCTTGCAATTAGGTGTAATCCACACCTCCGCTTGTTGAATACAGGCATTTTACACCTCTGTCTTCAGTCTCTAACCGTCCAAACACAAGTAGTGTTACACCAGTGCTTGTTTATATGAAGGGCATGTGAGGTCGTAGTGGGCCTTTCTCTACCACAGGCACAAGTAGCATAGATGAACAAGGTCTTGTTCCTGCCAAGTAAAGGCAGAAGCAGGTAGGCAGAATATTAGCACACCATTTCAAAAAAGTTGTTCAGAAAAACACCATCTGAGTACCATCTCTGTGTTTCAGGGAGAAATCAACTAATACCCAAGAAACTCCCCATCACATGAATAGAGAAGCTGTGCAAATGGAGATATCCAGGCAGCAAAAGGCACTGTTAGGGCCTGAAACTTTCCAAAACAGGCACTGTGCATAACTCCTTTCAGTTTCTACCCAAAAGAATATTAGTTGTGACCCTCCAGTGCTTGTCTGTACAATGACAGCCATATTTTCCTATGTGCACCTATACTCCCACTGGTACAGTTGTGTGGACCACGGTTGAAAATCTAGCCAAAAGAGGCACAGATTGGGTGTACAGTTTCACTATGTTTCTGAAACTGGCATTTATAGCAACATATTCTGATTTCCAGCTCTTTCTTTGGTAGGGAAACCTCTTGATTGTGCAGATTCTTCTATTCACTTGAAAGGAGCTCCACGTCCAAGAGGGACATTTTGCATGAAGTTGTAATTCAGGCAATTAATCTTTGAAACCCAGCATTTGGCACTTCCATCATCAGGCTGTAATGTTCCAAACACAAATAGCAGTGCCCCAGGGCTTGTTTCTACCAAGGGATTGTGACGTCATAATTGGAAATTCACTACTACAGAAACAGGTAGTGTACAGGAACAAACACTTGCCTGCTGGCAGTAAACAGCAAATAGCAGGGAGGTAGTAAATTCCACTCCGTTCCTGAAACTGACTTCACAAAAAGCAGATCTTTGTTCCAGGTGTTTCTTTTTCAGGGAGAATTCTCTGAATATGACTCCACCTCACATTGGCTTAAATGGAGCTTGTGGTCAAAAGGAGATATCCAGCCATGGAATGGCACTCCTATTAAAGAGATTTCCAAAGCAGGCAGTGTGCTTTTCTTGATAGAGATTCTAACCATCAGAACATTACATGTGTTTCTCCACCTTTTGCCCATTCAAAGAGAGCAGTATTGGAATAAGAAGCCACAGTTCTACACAGGCACAGGCAACACGGAGAAACAAAATGTTCCTACTTTTCCATATAAGGTACAGAGCAAGCAGGGAGTACAGTCCCACTCAATTTCTGAAAATCTGTCTATAGAAACACGGTCTGAATTCCAGCTTTTGCTTCTGGAGATTAAACTCCTGATTTCCCAGATTCTCCCATTTGCTTGCTTGCAGGTTGTACAAAAGAGACATCGTTCAATTAGGTGTAATCCACGCCTTTGCACATTGAACACCGGCATTTTACAGCTCTGTCTTCAGGCTCTATCCGTCCAAAAACAAGTAGTGTTGCCCCAGGTCTTGTTTCTATGAAGGGAGTGTGAAGTAGAAATGGGCCTTTCTCTACCACAGACACAAGTAGCATACATGAACCAACTCTTGTTCCTGCCAAGTAAAGGTACAAGCAGGTAGGTAGAAAATTAGTAAACAATTGCAGAAACGTTGTTCAGAAAAACACCATCTGTGTACCAGCTCTGTGTTTCAGGATGATATCAACTAATATCCAAGAAAACTACCCATCACATGAATGGAGCAGCTGGGCAATAGGAGATGCCCAGGAATAAAAATGCTCTGCTATATCGCTTCTCGGCCTTTTGGCTAAGATCAAATGCAAAATGCACTGCTATGCCTGAAACCTTCTGAAACAGGCAATGTGCAAACCTCTTTTAAGATTCTTCCAAAAAGAATATTAGTTGTGATCCTCCAGTGCTTGTCTGTACAATGACAGTCCTATATTCCTAAGTGCCCTTATACTCCCACTGGCAGAGGGAGCAGGAATCACGGATGCAACTCTGACCAAAAAAGACACAGATTGGGTGTACAGTTCCACAATGTTTTGGAAACTGCTGTTTAAAGCAACATGTTCTGATTTCCAGCTTCTTCTTTGGTAGGGTAACCTCTTGATTGTTCAGATTCTCCCACTCACTTGAAAGGAGCTGCATGGCCAAGAGGGACATTTTGCCTAAATGTATACTCCAGGCATTTGGGCTTTGAAACCCGACATTGAGCACTTCTGTCTTCAGGCTCTAACGGTTCAAACAGAAAGAGTAGTGCCCCAGGGCTCACTTCTACAAAGGGTTTGTGACATCATAATTAGACTTTCAGTAGTGCAGACACAGGTAGTGTACAGGAACAAACTCTTGTCCCTTGGAAAAATACAGCAAAGATCTGGGAAGTACTAATTTGCACTCCATACCAGAAACTTACTTCATAAATAGCAGGTCTGATTTCCAGCTGTTTCTATATGAGGGAGAAATGTAAGACTATCACTCCACCTACCATTCGCTTGAATGGAGCTTGTGGTCAAAAGGAGATATCCAGCCGTGCAATGGCAATCCTATAAAAGAGATTTCAGAAGCAGTCAGTGTGTTTTTCTCAATTCACATTCTAACCATCAGATCATTACATGGGTTTCCCCACCGTTTGCCCGTATAAAGAGGGCAATATTTGAATAAGAAGCCACAGTTCTACACAGGCACAGGGAACACGGAGAAACAAACTGTTGCTACTCTTCCATATAAGGCACAGAGTGAGCAGGAAGTATAGTCCCACTCAATTTCTGAAAATCTTTTTATATCAACATGGTCTGAATTCCAGCTTTTGCTTGGGAAGATTAAACTCCCGTTATCCTATACTCTCCCTTTCGCTTGCTTGGAGGTTGTAGACAAGAGAGGCACCTTGCAATTAGGTGTAATCCACGTCTTTCCATGTTAAAAACAGGCATGTTACACCTCTGTCTTCAAGCTCTAACCTTCCAAACACAAGTAGTGTTACTCCAGTGCTTGTTTCTACCAAGGGCATGTGAGGTCCTAATGGGCCTTTCCCTACCACTGACACAAGTAGCGTGGATGAACAAACTCTTGCTCCTGCCAAGTAAAGGCAGAAGCAGGCAGGTAGAAAATTACCGCACCATTTCAGAAACTTTCTTCAGAAATACACTGTCTGAGTACCAGCTCTGTGTTTCAGGGAGAAATCAAATAATACACAAGAAACTCCCCATCACATGAATAGAGCAGCTGGGCAAACAGAGATGTCCAGGCAGCAAAAGGCATGGCTAGGCCTGAAACTTTCTGAAAGAGGCACTGTGCATAGCTCGTTTCAGTTTCTACCCAACACCATTTTAGTTGTGACCCTCCAGTGCTTATCTGCACAATGACCACCATAGTTTCCTATGTGCCCCTGTACTCCCACTGGTAGAAGAAGCATGGACCACGGTGGCAACTCTGGCCAAAAGAGGCACAGACGGGGTGTACAGTTTCACTATGTTTCTGAAAGTGGCGTTTATAGCAACGTTTTTTGATTTCCAGCTCCTTCGTTGGTAGGGAAAACTCTTGATTGTGCAGATTCTCCCATTCACTTGAAATTATCTGCATGGCCAAGAGGGACATTTTGCATGAAGTTATAATCCAGGCAACTGATATTTGAAACCTGGCATTTGCACTTCTGTCTTCAGGGTCCATCATTCCAAACACAAAGAGCAGTGCCCCAGGGCTCCTTTCTACAAAGGGATTGTGATGTCATAATTGGATTTTTACTACTGCAGACACAGGTAGTGTACCGGAACAAACACTTGCCTCCTGGCAGGAAACAGCAAAGAGCAGGGAGGTAGTAATTTCTATTCCGTTCCTGAAAGTGACTTCACAAAAAGCAGGTCTGAGTTCCAGATATTTCTATTTGAGTGAGAATCTCCGAATGTCACTCCACATCCCACTCACTTGAATGGAGCTTGTGGTCAAAAGGAGATAGCCAGCCGTGGAATGGCACTCCTATTAAAGAGATTTCCGAATCAGGCAGTGTGCTTTTCTTGATTCAGATTCTAACCCTCGGAACATTATGTGTGTTTCTCCACCATTTCCTGTACAAAGAGAGTGATATTTGAATAAGAAGCCACAATTCTACACAGAAACAGGGAACAAGGAGAAACAAACTGTTCCTTTTCTTCCATATAAGGCACAGAGTGATCAGGGAGTAGAGTCCCACTCAATTTCTGAAAATCTGTTTTTAGTAACACGGTCTTAATTCCAGGTGTCGCTTGTTGAGATTACTCTTCTGATATCATAGATTCTCAGCTTCACCTGCTTGGAGATGGAGAAAAGAGAGGCATGTTGCAATTAGGTGTAATCCATGACTTTGCATGTTGAAAACAGGCATTTTACAGCTCTGTGTTCAGGCTCTAACCGTCCAAACAGAAGTAGTGTTGCCCCAGTGCTTGTTTGTAAGAAGGGAGTAGGACGTCATAATGGGCCTTTCTCTAACACAGACTCAAGTAGTGTAGATGAACAAACTCCTGTTACTGCCAAGTAAATGCAGAACCTTGTAGGTAGAAAATTAGCACACCATTTCAGCAACTATGTTCAGAAACACACCGTCTGAGTACCAGCTCTGTGTTTCAGAGAGAAATCAACTAATATCCAAGAAACTCCCCATCACATGAATAGAGCAGCTGGGCAAATGGAGATGCCCAGGCCACAAAAGGCACTGCTAGACCAGAAACTTTCTGAAAAAGGCACAGTGCATACCTAGTTTCAGCTTCCCAACAAAATATTAGTTGTGATCCTCCACTACTTGTCTGTACAAGGACAACCATATTTTCCTACTTGCCCTCATACTCCCACTGGTAGAGGGAGCATGGACAACAGTTGCAACTCTTGCCAGAAGAGGCACAGATTGGGTGTACAGTATCACTATGTTTCTGAAACTGGTGTTTGTAGCAACATGTTCTGATTTGCAGATGCTTCTTTGGTAGGTAAACCTCTTGATTGTGCAGATTCTGCCATTCCCTTGAAAGGAGCTGCACTGCCAAGAGGTACATTTTTCATGAAGTTACACTCCAGGCATCTGGGTTTTTAAACCCGGCCTTGGACCCTTCTATCTTCAGGTTTTAACGGTCCTAACACATATAGCAGTGACCCAGGTATCATTTCTACAAAGGGATTGTGATGTCATAATGGGACTTTTCACTACTGCAGACACAGGTAGTATAGAGGAACAAACACTTGTCTCCTGGTAGTAAACAGCAAAGACCAGGGAGGTAATAATTTCCACTCCATTCCTGAAACTTACTTCACAAAAAGCAGGTATGAGTTCGAGGTGTTTCTGTTTGAGGAAGAAATCTCCGAATATCCCTCCACTTCCCATTCACTTGACAGAAGCTTGAGGTCAAAAGGAGATATCCAGCTGTGGAATGGCACTCCTTTTAAAAAGATTTCCAAAGCAGGCAGTGTGCTTTTCTCAATTCATATTTTAAACATCAGAAAATTCCGTGTATTTCTCCCCATTTTACCCATAAGACTGGTATTTGAATAATAAGCCACAGTTCTACACAGGAACAGGGAACATGTAGAAACAAACTGTTCCTACTCTTCCATATTAGGAAGAGTGAGCAGGGAGTACACACCCACTCAATTTCTGAAAATCTATTTATACAAACACGGTCTGAATTCCTGCTTTTGCTTGGGGAGATTAAGCTCCTGATATCCTAGATTCTCCCTTTCACATGCTTGGAGGTTGTAGACAAGAGAGGCATCTTGCAATTAGGTGTAATCCACCCCTTTAAACTTGAAAACAGGAATTTTATACCTCTGTCTTCAGGCTCTAACCATCCAAACAAATTCAGTGTTGCCCCAGTGCTTGTTTCTACGAAGGGAGTGTGAGGTCTTAATGTGCCTTTCTCTACCACAAACACAAATAGCATAGATTAACCAACTCTTATTCCTTCCAAGTAAAGGCAGAAGCAGGTAGGTAGAAAATTAGCACACCATTTCAGACCTTTGTTCAGAAAAAAAAAAAAACACCATCTAGGAACCAGATCTGAGTATCAGGGAGATATCAACAAGTGTCCAAGAAACTACCCATCACATGAATACAGCAGCTGAGCAAATGGAGATGTCAAGGCAGCAAAAGGTACTGGCTAGGCCTGAAACTTTCTGAAACAGGCACTGTGCATACCTCGTTTCAGTTTTTTTTTCCTTCAGAATATTAGTTGTGATCCTCCAGTGCTTGTCTATAGAATGATGGATGTTTTTTTCCTATGTGCCCTTATACTCACACCGGTACAGGGAGCATGGACCATGGTTACAACTCTGTCCAAAAGAGGCACAGATTGGGTGTACAGTTTCACTATGTATCTGAAACTGGCCTTTATACCAACATGTTCTGATTTCCAGCTCCTTCTTTGGTAGGGAAACCTCTTCATTGTGCAGATTCTCCCAATCACTTGACAGGAGCTGCATGGTGAAGAGAGATATTTTGCATGAAGTTATACTCCAGGCATTTGGGCTTTGAAACCTGGCATTTGGCACTTCCATCATTAGTCTCTAAGGGTCCAAACACAAATAGCAGTGCCCATGAATCGTTTCTACAAAGGGATTGAAACGTCTTTAATTGGACTTTCACTACTGCAGACACAGATAGTGTACAGGAACAAGCTCTTGCCTCCTGGCAGTAAACAGCAAAGAGCAGGGAGGTAGTAATTTCCACTGTGTGCCTGAAAGTGACTTCACAAAAAGCAGTTCTGAGCTCCAGGTGTTTCCATTTGAGGGAGAAATCTCCGAATATCCTGCCACCTCCCATTCGCTTGAATAGAGTTTGTGGTCAAAAGGAGATATCAAGCCGTAAAATGACACTCCTATTAAAGAGATTTCCAAAGCAGTCAGTGTGCTTTTCTCAATTCAGATTCTAACCGTCAGAACATTACGTGTGTTTCTCCACATTTTCCCATACAAAAAGAGCTGTCTTTGAATGAGAAGCCAGAGTTCTACACAGGCACAGGAAACATGGAGATACAAATTATTCCTACTTTTCCATACAAGGCAAAGATTGAGCAGGGAGAACAGTCCCACTCGATTTCTGAAAATCCTCTTATAGCAACACAGTGTGAATTCCAGCTTTTGCTTGGGGAGATTAAGATCCCAATATCCTAGATTCTCCCATTCACTTCCTTGGAGGTTGTAGACAAAAATCTTGCAAGTAGGTGTAATTCATGCCTTTGCATATTGAAAACAAACATTTTGCACCTCTGTCTTCAGGCTCTAACCATCCAAACACAAGGAGTGTTACCCCAGTGCTTGTTTTTAGTAAAGGGTGTGTGAGGTCATAATGAGCCTTGCTCTACCACAGTCACAAGTAGCATAGATGAACAAACTCTGGTTCCTGCCAAGTAATGGCAGAAGCAGATAGGTATTAAATTAACACAGCATTTCAGAAACTTTGTTCAGAAAAACACCGTCTGAGTACCAGCTCTGTTTTTCAGGGAGAAATCAACTAATACCCAAGAAACTCCCCATCACATGAATAGAGCAGCTGGGCAAACAGAGATGTCCAGGCAGCAAAAGGCACTGCTAGGCCTGAAACTCTCTGAAACATGCACTGAGCATACCTCGTTTCAGTTTCTGCGCAACAGAGTATTAGTCGTGAACCTCCAGTGCTTGTCTGTACAGTGACAGCGGCATATTTATATGTGCCTCTCTACTGCCACTGGTAGACGGAACATGGACCACGGTTGCAACTCTAGCCAAAAGAGCCACAGATTGGGTGTACACTTTCACTTTATTTCTGAAACTGGTGTTTATAGCAACATGTTCTGATTTCCAGCTCCTTCTTTGGTATGGAAACCTCTTGATTGTGCAGATTCTCCCATTAACTTGAAAGGAGCTCTATGGCCAAGAGGGACATTTTGCAGGAAGTTGTACTCCAGGCATTTGGGCTTTGAAACCCGACATTTGTTACTTCTATCATCAGGCTCTAACGGTCCAAACAAAAATAGCAGTGCCCCATGACTCGTTTCTACAAAGGGAATGTGACGTCATAATTGAACTTTCACTACTGCAGACACAGGTAAGGTACAGGAGCAAACTCTTGCCTCCTGGCAGTAAACAGCAAAGAGCAGGGAGGTAGTAATTTCCACTGTGTTCCTGAAACTGACTTCATAAAATGCAGGTCTGCCTTCCAGATGTTCCGCTTTGAGGGAGAAATCTCCGAATATCATTCCAATCTCCCATTCGCTTGAATGGAGCTTGTGGTCAATAGGAGATATCAAGCCGTATAATGGCACTCCTATTAAAGAGATTTCCAAAGCAGTCAGTGTGCTTTTCTCGATTCAGATCCTAACCATCAGAATATTACGTGTGTTTCTCCACATTTTCCCGTACAAAGAGAGCCATAATTGTATAAGAAGCCACAGTTCTACACAGGCACAGGGAACATGGAGAAACAAACTGTTCCTACTCTTCCATATAAGGCACAGACTCAGCAGGAAGTACAGTCCCACTCAGTTTCTGAAAATCTTTTTATAGCAACACGGGTTGAATTCCAGCTTTTGCTTCGGGAGATTAAGTCCCGATATATTGTTTCTCTCTTTTGCTTGCTTGGAGGTTGTAGACAAGAGAGGCATCTTGCAATTAGGTGTAATCCACATCTTTGCTTGTTGAAAACAGGCATTTTACACCTCTGTCTTCAGCCTCTAACTGTCTAAACACAAGTACTGTTTCTCCAGTGCTTGTTTCTACAAAGGGCTTGTGGGGCCTTAATGGGACTTTCTCTACCACAGACACAAGTAGCATGGATGAACAAACTCTTGCTCCTGCCAAGTAAAGGCAGAAGCAGGTAGGTAGAAAATTACCACACCATTTCTGAAATGTTGTTCAGAAAAACACCATCGAGTACTAGCTCTGTGTTTCAGGGAGAAATCAAATAATACACAAGAAACTCCCCATCACATGAATAGAGCAGCTGGGCAAACAGAGGTGTCCAAGCAGCAAAAGGCACTGCTAGGCCTGAAACTTTCTGAAAGAGGCACTGTGCATACCTCGTTTCAGTTTCTACCCAACAGAATATTATTTGTGACCCTCCAGTGCTTGTCTGCACAATGACAGCCGTAGTTTCCTATGTGCCTCTATAATCCCACTGGTAGAGGGAGCATGGATCACGGTGGCAACTCTGGCCAAAATAGGCACAGACGGGGTGTACAGTTTCATTATGTTTCTGAAAGTGGCGTTTATAGCAACATGTTCTGATTTCCAGCTCCTTCTTTGGTAGGAAAACCTCTTGATTTTTCACATTCTCCCATTCACTTGAAATTAGCTGCAAGACCAAGAGGGACATTTTGCATGAAGTTATAATCCAGGCAACTGATCTTTGAAACCCAGCATTTGCACTTCTGTCTTCAGGGTCCATGATTCCAAACACAAAGAGCAGTGCCCCAGGGCTCCTTTCTACAAAGGGATTGTGATGTCATAATTGGGTTTTCACTACTGCAGACATAGGTAGTGTACAGGAACAAACACTTGCCTCCTGGCAGGAAACAGAAAAGAGCAGGGAGGTAGTAATTTATATTCCATTCCTGAAAGTGACTTCACAAAAAGCAGGTCTGAGTTCCATGTGTTTCTATTTGAGTGAGAAATCTCTGAATATCACTCCACATCCCATTCGCTTGAATGGAGCTTGTGGTCAAAAGGAGATATCTAGCCTTGGAATGGCACTCCTATTAAAGAGATTTCCGAAGCAGGCAGTGTGTTTTCTTGATTCCTATTGTAACCATCAGAACGTTACGTGTGTTTCTCCACCTTTTGCCCATACAAATAGAGCATTATTTGAATAAGAAGTGACAGTTCTACACAAGCACAGGGCACACAGTGAAAGAAACTGTTCCTACTCTTCCATATAAGGCACAGAGCAAGCAGGGAGTACAGTCCCACTCAGTTTTTGAAAATCACTTTATATCATCAAGGTCTGAATTCAAGCATTTACTTATACAGATTAAGCTCCTGATATTTGAAATTCTCCCCTTCACTTGCTTGCAGGTTGGTCGAAAAGAGAGGCATCTTGCAATTAGTTGTAATCCATGCCATTGCACTTTGAAAACAGGCATTTTACACCTCTGTCTTCAGGCTCTAATGGTCCAAACATAAGTAGTGTTGCCGCAGTGCTTCTTTTTACGAAGGGAGTGTGTGGTCATAATAGGCCTTTCTCTACCACTGACATAAATTGCGTATATGAATAAAGTCTTCATCCTGCCAATAAAGGCAGAAGCAAGTAGAGAGAAAATTAGCACAAAATTTCAGAAACTTTGTTCACAAAAACACCGGCAGAGTACAAGCTCTTTGTTCAGGGAGAAATCAGCTAATATCCAAGAAACTCCCCATCCCATGCATACAGCAGCTGGGCAAAAGGAGATGTCCAGGCAGCAGAATGCACCACTAGGCCCAAATCTTTCTGAAAGAGGCACTATGCATACTGCATTTCAGCTTCTTCCCAATAGAATATTAGTTGTGTAGAATATTAGATGTGTATAATGACATCCGTATTTTCCTAAGTGCCCTTATACTCCTACTGTTAGAGGGAGCATGGAGAGCTGTTCCAACTTGGGCCAAAAGAGGCACAGATGGGGTATACAGTTTCACTATGTTTCTGATACTGTCATTTACAGCAATATTTTATAATTTCCAGCTCATTCCTTGGTAGAAATTTCTTGATTGTGCAGATTTTCCAATTTACTTGAAAGGACCTGCACAGCCAATAGGGATATTTTGCATGCAGTTATACTAAAGGCATTTGGGTTTGATACCCGGCATTTGGCACTTCTGTCTTCAGGCTCTAATGGTCCAAAAACATAGAGAAGGGCCACAGCTCTCCTTTCTACAAAGGTATTGTGATGTTATAATGGGACTTTCACTACTGAAGACACAGGTAGTGTACAGGAACAAACTCTTGCCTCCTGGCAGGAAAAGGCAACGTGCAGGGAGGTAGTATTTTCCACTCCGTTCCTGAAACTGACTTCACAAAAACAGGTCTGAGTTCCAAGTGTTTCTATTTGAGGGAGAAATCTCTGAATTTACCTCCACCTCCCATTCACTTGAATGGAGCTTGTGGACAAAAGGAGATATCCACCCATGGAATGAAACTCCTAGTCCAGAGATTTCCGAAGAAGGCAGTGTGGTTTACTTGATTCAGATTCTAACCATCAGAAATTTACGTGTGTTTTTCCACAGTTTGCCCGTACAAACAGAGCGGTATTTAAATAAGAAGCCACAGTTCTCCACAGGCACAGGGAACATGGAGAAAGAAACTGTTCCTACTCTTCCAAATAAGGCAGAGAGTGAGCACGGAGTACAATCCCACTCAGTTTTCTAAAAATCTGTTTATATTACCATGGTCTGAATTCAGGCATTTTCTTGGGGAGATTATGCTCCTGATATCCCAGATTTTTCCTTTTGCTTGCTTGGGGTTTGCTAGAAAAGAGCAGCATCTTGCAATTATGTTTTATCCACACCTTTGCACATTGAAAACAGTTATTTTACACCTCTGTATTCAGTCTCTAAACGTCCCAACACAAGTAGTATGGACGAGTGCTTGTTTCTATGAAGGGATGATTAGCTCATAATGGGCCTTTCTCTACCACATACACAAGTAGCATAGATGAACAAACTCTTGTTCCTGCAAAGTAAATACAGAAGCACGTAGGTAGAAAATTAGCACACATTTTCAGAAACATTGTTCAGAAAAAGACCGTCCGAGTACCAGCTCTGTTTCAGGGAGAAATCA
This sequence comes from Thryonomys swinderianus, assembly GCA_004025085.1. Classification (NCBI taxonomy): domain Eukaryota; kingdom Metazoa; phylum Chordata; class Mammalia; order Rodentia; family Thryonomyidae; genus Thryonomys; species Thryonomys swinderianus. The sequence goes on from PVIC010002889.1 coordinate 69,115, forward strand.
GAATCACAGGCAGTCTCTCAACCAAACATATTTCAGGAACGTAGAAGATTTTGCTGTGAACTAAATTTCAGAAATTGTATTGACACATACATCCTGCACTCTGTACTGCATTCCTTGCCAAAGAAACAACAGTTTGTGCCTGCAAACTCATTTGAAGCCAATGGTAATGTGCCGCAAAACAGAAGCTTTCTCAAACCAAAGAAAAAGCTCGGTGGAGAACGTTTTGCTGTCTGCTGTGTTTCAGAAACTGGAAGTTTATGCACACCCTGCACTCTGTTCACCACTTTCGCCAGAAAAATAACTGTTTATTCTTGCAAGCTAAATTGGGAGCAGTGGACATGTGTAGCATTACAGGTGGCTTCTCTACCAAACAAGGAGCTGGACGTCAGAAAATTTTTCTGTGAACTCATTTTGCGAAATTGAATTGAACCCTTCATGCTCTACTCTGTACCGTTGTTTTTCCTAGATTAAAAACTATGTGTTCCTGCAATGTCCATTGAAAGTGAATCCAGAGTGCAGGATAACAAGAGATTTTTAAATGAAAAAAAGGTGCTGGAAGTCACAACCTTTTGCTGTGAACTCAGTTTCAAAAGTAGAATTGATACGTGCATTGTGCACTCTGTACCAACTCTTGTGCAAGAGGAAAAACAGTTTGTTTTTGCAAGGTACATTGAAGCCAGTGATAATGTATAGCATAACTGGAGCATTCTCCACTAAACAAGGACCTGGCAGCCAGAACGGTTAACTGTGAAATTCGTTTCAGAAAATGAATTGACACGAACACCCTGCACTCTGTAACCCCTGGTTTTCCCAGGGAAATAACAGTTTGCCCCTGCAATTGCCTTTGAAACCAAAGGGAGAGTGTGGAGTAACAGGACATTTCTCTACCAAATAAAGACCTGAAACTCAGAACATTTTGCTGTGAACTCCGTTTGAGAGCCTGAATTGAAGCCTACATGCTACACTCTGTACCCTTTATTTTCCAGAGCAAAAAAAAGTTTGTTACTGTACTGCAATCAGCATTGAAACAAAAGTGAGAGTGTGGGATAAAACCACATTTTTCCACCAGAAAAGGAGCTGTAACTCAAAACACTTGGCTGGGAATTCAGTTTCAGAAATTGAGTTGAACCATTCATACTGCACTCTCTATTGTTGGTTTTCCCAGAGAAAAAACATTGTTCCTGCAATCTCCACTGAAATCAAAGAGACAGTGTGGGATAACAGGTGGATTTTACACCAAACAGGGAGCTGGAAGTCAGAATGTTTTGCTGTGAAATCACTTTCTAAAAGGGTATTGACAGGTACATCATGCATTCTGTACACAAACTTCTGCCAGATGATAAACAGTTTGTTCCTGCAAGCTATATTGAAAACACTGGAAATGTGTAGCATAACAGGAGCATTTCCCACTAAACGAGGAGCTGGCACTCAGAACGTTTCACTGTGAACTCAGTTTCAGAAACTGAATTGGCATGCACACAATTCACTCGGCACCCAAACTTTTGCCAGAGAAACAGCAGTTTGTTTTAGGAAACTGTGTATAAAAAAAGGGAAAGTGCAGCAGAACCAGAGTTTCCTCCACCAAACAATGAGCTGGAAATGGGAAACTTTTCCTCTGAACTCAGTTTTAGAATCTGTATTGCTGTGTACACCCTACACTCTATGTCTCTATATATGAAACAGAAACAAATTTTATTCCTGCATGTTTCTGGTGACTAAGTTATAACAAGGGCTCTTTGAAAAATGTCAGAGTCTTTGTACAGACAAGCATAGAAGAAACACATGTATTGTTCAAATGGATAAACTTTCATGTGAGGGAAGCACTTTGCTTGCTTCAGCAACTCTCTGTCCTTGGAGTGCATTTGGCAGGCTTGATTTCTACATTTGCCAGTGGGCTCCACTGAAGCCAATGTGAGAGTGTGGAATAACAGGCAGTCTCTCAACCAAACGTGGAGCAGGAACGCAGAAGTTTTTGCTGTGAACTCAATTTCAGAAATTGAATTGACATACACATCCTGCACTCTGTATCACTTTCCATGACAAAGAAACAACAGTTTTGCCTGCAAGCTCATTAGAAAACAATGAGAATGTGCAGCACAACAGGTGCTTTCTCAAACCAAACAAAGAGCTTGCACAGAGAGCGTTTTGCTGTGAACTGATTTTCAGAAACTGGGTAAGTATGTACACCCTGCATTCTGTTCACAACTTTTGCCAGGGAAAGAACTGTTTATTTTTTTCTTGCACATTAAATTCAAAGTAATGGGAATGTGTAGCACTGCAGGTGGCTTGTCCACCAAACAAGGAGCTGGAATTCAGAAAGTGTTGCTGTAAAATCAGTTTTAGAAACTAATTTGAAATCTTCTTGCTGTACTCTGTACCGTTGCTTTTGCAGAGAAACAACAGTTTGTTCCTGCAATCTTGACTTAAACAAAAGGCAGAGTATGGAAGGACAGGAGTTTTTTTTTACACGAATAAAGAAGCTGGAAGTCAGAAGCTTTTACGGTGAACTCAGTTTGAAAACCTGAATTGAAGCCTACATGCTACACTATGCACCCTTGTTTTTCCCAGAGAATCAAAAATTTGTTACGGTACTGCAATCTGCATTGAAAGAAAAGTGATGATAGTGTGGGATAACAGTAATTTTCTCGAACAGAAAAGGAGCTGGAACTCAGAACACTTGCCTGGGAACTCAGTTTCAGGTACTGAGTTGAACCCTTAATGTTGCACACTGTATCATCGGTTTTACCAGAGAAAAAAACAGTTGTTCTGCAATGTTCATTGAAATCAAAGACACAGTTTGGGATAACAGGAGGTGTTTCTACCAAACAGGGAGCTGGAAGTCAGAACGTTTTGCTGTGAAATCAATTTCTAAAATGGAATTGACACGTGCATCATGCATTCTGTACCCAAACTTCTGCCAGCAGATAAACAATTTCTTCATGAACACTATAGTGAAACCAGTGGGAATGTGTAGCGTAAGAGGAGCATTCTCCACTAAACAAGGAGTTGGCATTCAGAACGTTTGGCTGTGAACTCAGTTCCAGAAACTGAATTGGCATGCACACCCTGCACTCAGTACCCAAACATTTGCCAGAGAAACAGCAGTTTGTTTTCTTGAGCTCTATATTAAAAAAAAAAAAAGGGTAAAGTGCGGCAGAACCAAGCGTTTCTTCCACCAAACAATGAGCTGGAACAGAGAAAGTTTCTCTGTGAACTCAGTTTCAGAAACTGTATTGCTGTGAACTCTCTACACTCCATGTCCCTATTTATGAAACAGAAACAAATTTTATTCCTGCAGGTTCTCTCTGCCTAAGGTATAACAAGGGCTCTTTGGAAAATGTCAGAGTCTTTGTACAATCATAGAAAATACACATGCATTGTTCAAATTGATGCACTTTCAACTGTGGGCAGCACAGTTCCTTCAGCGACTCTCTGGCCTGGGGGTGCATTTTGCTGGCTTGATTTCTACATTCGCCAGCAGGCTAAATTGAAGACAATGTGAGAGTGTGGAAAAACAGGCAGTCTCTCAACCACACGTGGAGCAGGAACACAGAAGTTTTTGCTGTGAACTCAATTACAGATATTGAATTGAAATGTACATCCTGCACTCTGTAACGCTTTCTTTGCCAGAGAAACAGTTTGTGCCTACAAGCTCATTTGAAAACAATGGGAATGTGCAGCACAACAGGTGTTTTCTCAAACCAAACAAAGAGCTGGCACAGAGAACGTTTTGTTGTGACCTGAATTTCAGAAAATGAATTGACATGGACACCCTGTACACTGTACCCCTGGTTTTCACAGTGAAACAACACTTTGTTCCTGCAATCTCTTTGGAAACCAAAAGGAGAGTGTGGGATAACAGGAGGTTTCTCTACCAAACAAAGAGCTAAAACTCAGAACGTTTTGCTGTGAACTAAGTTTGAGAACCTGAACTGAAGCCTACATGCTGCATTCTGTACGCTTGTTTTTTTCCCACAGAATCAAGTTTTTTTTTTTTCTGTACTGCAATGTGCATTGAATGAAAATTGGGAGTGTGCGATAACAGGAATTTTCTCAACCAGAAAATGAGCTGGTACTTAGAACACTTGGCTGGGAATTCAGTTTCAGAAACTGAGTTGTACCCTTCATGCTGCACTCTGTATCATTGGTAATCCCAGACAAACAACAGTTTGTTCCTGCAATCTGCATTGAAATCAGAGGGACAGTGTGGGTTAACAGGAAGTTTTTCCACCAAACAGGGAGCTGGAAGTCAGAACG
>PVIC010002890.1:0-65881 GCA_004025085.1 Thryonomys swinderianus
TAACACCCTTGCTAATGACTTTGCTGAACTTTGATGCTCAGTAATCAAGACATAAATCAACACTTACTAAAGATCATTAAGGGAATCCCTAGGTCAGAAGTTATTAACCCTATTTCAACTAAAATATCTCTTTTTGTAAGCAATATTTCATAAATCATATGTATTATATTTATTGAAATGAAATTCAAAAATTATATAAAATATCTAAATTATATATAAAATTATATAAAATATCTGCTTCTGAAAATCATTTTGGCATAAAACATGAAATTGATATATTTTATAAGGTTATATATTTTAATATTAAACATTCAAACATAATGATTTATTGTATCCAACATAAAAAAGATCATAAAAGGCAAAATTAATCAACTTGATTTCATCAAAATTAAAAACTATTCTCTTTAAAATGTCAATTATATTGATAAATTTATCCTAAGATTTAAATTTTTTTTAAAAATTGAATCTTTATTGGTACATTATATATACACATCATGATTGCACACAGTATTGAAAATTTGTACCAGTATATAACACATTTTAATTCTCATTTTTTTCCCATTTCCTCGCTCACCTTACAACCCTCACCCTCTACATACATAAACTTTGTTTCTCTTTTTTATTACCATCGTATTTTTCCTTCACCTTGTTACCTACTCCTACATCCCGCTTCCTTTGGAATGTTTTCTATTTCACAATATCTACCATATATTCTACACAGCTCATTTACATCTTCAGTTTCTCATACCAGAGAAAAGATATATTTACAGATTTTTGACCTATTTATTTCACTTATGAGTATGTCCTGAAGGTACATCTATTTGAGTATAAATGACTCAAGCTTATCATTCTTTATGGCAGAGTACTGCTCCATTTTATAGAAAAACCACATCTTCTTTATCCAGTCTCCAGTTGATGGGCATTTGGGTTGTTTCCAAGATTGAGCTATCACAAACTGAGCTGCTATGAACATGGGTGCACATATGTTCCTTTGATATGCATCTTTTAATTCTTTCGTACCCATACCTAGCAGGGGAATAGCAGTCAAATGGGACTTCTAATCTAAATTTTTTGAGGAATCTCCACACTGATCTCCATGGTGGTTGTACCAGTCTGCATTCTCACCAACAATGGAGAAGGGTTCCTTTCTCTCCACAGAATGCCTATTATGTTCCAGCATCCATCTAGGGCCTGCATTATTATTATTATTAGACTCTATTGGGGCCGGAGGGTTAGCTCAGTGGTTCTGGCACCTGCCTCGCAAGCGCAAGGTCCTGAGTTCGACCTCCGGTAACCACATACAATGCTGGGTGTGGAGACTCACGCCCACCAGCAACCAAACCACATACCACAGCGCTGGGTGTGGTGGCTCACGCCTTGTAATCCCAGCACTCTGGAGGCCGAGGCAGGAGGATTGTTGAGTTCCAGGCTTGCCTGAACTACATAGTGAGCTCAGAGCCAGCTCGAACTAAAAAAAGGGGCCCTGTCTCAAAAAAAAATTATTATTAGATTCTTTTATAGTTACTAAGATAGCGAAATGAACAATTTAGAAAGATTTACCATAAGCAATAATATAAAGCATAGAAAATTTTATTAATTAGACATCTATTATATTTTTAAATTTTGCCATTTAAACTTATAGACAAGACACAATACCAGGAAATGATGGAAGATACTGAGAAAGAAGAATGTGCACAGTTGGGTGTGGTGGTGATGGCTGTAGTCCTTGCAGTCTGGTAGGGTGAGGCAGGAGGATCACAGGTTTAAGACCAACCCAGACAATTTAGCAACTCCATGAGCTCCTGTCTCAAAAAGAGGATGTAGCTCAGTTGGAAAGGCCTGGTTTAATCTCTGGTACCACACACACACACACACACGCACACACACACACACACACACACACACACACACACAATTGTCCAATAAGTCTTTCACTTGGTCTCTGTTCAATCTTGTGCCACTTGGCAAGAATCCTAGAATGGAGATAAAGGACCAAGAATATTAGTGCTTTGGAGAATGATCTGAGACCGCATTTTGCTCTGTATTATTTGGACCATGGAACCGCAGAGTCAAGCAGCCTCAGCTTTAAAGACGGGCTCTTTCCTTCAGCTGTGGGATCCCACACTCTAATAAAACCTTCTACTTTATAAAGTTGTCATAAAGAGTAATGAGGCAATAAATGTGAGCAGTAGGTCACATAACCGGATGTCAATAAATGGAAACTATCATTAGATGATGATGCTGATGACAATGACAATGATAAAATTCAATCAGTTTCCAAAAATTTCAGGACTTGACAGCTCATTTGTTATTTTTGAGAAATGTGCTTACTTTTATTCATAATAACAACTTTTTTCTTGGACAGAATCTCTCTATGCAGTTCAGGCTGAACTTACAACCTATAGTGTAGCCCAGCCTGGCCTCAAACTGATGGTCATCTTCCTGCCTCAGCTTCCTGAGTGCTGGGATTATAGGACACAGTCTCCATAGTAATATATTTAATTTTTTATTAAGATACTTGTAGATCTTAGAGTTGGCTTTCTTTTTAAAAATTTTTTTATTGGTACATTTTATTGGTACATTATATATACACATCACAATTACACTCCACATTGAGACTTTGTACTAGTATATGACACACTTAATTCTCATTTTAGGGTTGGCTTTCTAAGACACTTTCTTCTGGCTTACAGGTCCATGCTTCTTATTTTGAAATATGTCTAAAAGTTGTTTCTCCAGACAAAATCATGCCATTTACTCTTTATCCTAAGAAAAAGTATGTCCTTCCTTTTGATTCCTAAACTCTGTCTTCCTTTTAAATTCTCAACAAACAGAAGATTCTAGGCTGGCTAATGCTATTCCCTGACATAGTCCTTTTTTGAAATTTATTTATATTAGTACATTTTCCACTACATAACAATTACAATCATTATAGGGAGTTGATACATGTATATAAAACATCCTAGTTCTTTCTATTTCTTCCTCTCCCCTTCCTTTACTGAACGTTTAATTTATTTTGTTATTAGTTTATAGTACATAATGTTACATTCCCTATGGGGGTGCATCTTAATTCCTTTTTTCTGGCCCACCCTTCCTCTTCCTTCTCTCCATCTCTTGATACCCTTCCAATTTGAGAAGGATCTGTCCTCCTGCTCGCTATTATTTCTCTTTTATTTTTGTCTTTATTTATATTTTGAGCTTCTCATATAAAAGAAGCCATGCAACATTTAAACTTGTATATCTGATTTATTTAACATAACGTTATGGTTCAGGAGCATCCATTTTCCTACAAATGACTCAAGTTTATATTTGTGTATAGCAGTGTAGCACTCCAGTGACTATATACATACATATATATATATAATTATATACACATATATGCATTTCTTTATCTGTTATCTGTTGACCAACATAGAGTCTGCTTACAGTATTTAACTGTTACGAATTGTGCTGCAGTAAACATGGACATACATGTGTCACTGTAATGTGATATCCTTAACTCTTTCAGGAAGACACTTAGAAGGAGAAGAGCGGGTCAAATGGAATTTCTAACTAGCTTTTGAAGAATCTCCATACTGATTCCCATAGTGCTTGTACTAGTTTAAATTCCCACCAACAACGTAGAAGGATTTCTTTACCCCTACAGCTTTGCCAGCACTTGTTATTACTTGATTTTTCGATGATGGATATTCTTTCTGGAGTAAGATGGAATCTTAAAACACCTTTCTGGAGTAAGATGGAATAATATTCTTTCTGGCGTAAGATGGAATCTTGAAAGACCCATCAAAAACTGGGCAATGGAAATGAAGAGATATTTGACAGAAGTACAAATGACCAATAAATATATGGAAAAATCCTCAACATCACCGATATATTTTTATTTCAGAATGAATTTGTCTAAAAAAGGAAGCATTGCCCGATTCCTTCTAGTTTTGACTCACGGATAACAGCTCTGAGCACCACTCTCAAAAGTAATCCCTGTATTGTCTGTAAAATAATTTTCAACTAGATCTGAAAGATCAGACCACCAGCAGGAAGGGGAGACTTGGGGGAGAAGCTGTAATTTAGGTCAAGGACTACTATGAGTAAAGTCTAGTTACTACGGTGTATCCTGTGACTATTTCCTGAAAAAAACCTTGTTGAGGAAATTTTTTAGGGAGTTGGGGAGAAAGATGTGATGGGAAGGATTTGCCTGAATTCCTGCAGCCCTGGAAAGACTGGATTTCAGAGCTGAAACTGAAACCAAAGTTGCTGTCTGTTCATGATTCCAGTCACAAATCTGTAACATTATTTCTGTGTTTTTGGCATTCTGGGAAGTCAGAGGCACATCAAATGACCTCTGTACAGTCTTCATTAAATACCTGGAAGGTTTCACGTCCCACAGTCGGGCTCGTGTCCTTTTTTGGTTTCACATACTCTGCTCACAATCATTCTTCCAGCAGGAATGTCCTCCCCTCCCCCTTCAAGTCCTGCCTCCTCACTGAGAAGAACCAACCCAGGTCTTTCCCCCATTCATCCAATGACTCCAGGCAGACTCTCAGTGTTTTCTTTTTCCCTATTTTATTTTTTTCTTTTTTTGAGACAGGGTCTCACTTTGTAGTTCAGGCTGGCTCTGAGCTCACTATGTAGTCCAGGCAAGCCTAGAACTCAGCAATGCTCCTGTCTCTGCCTCCCGAGTGTCTTTTTCCCTATCTTAAAAAAAAAAATCACTGATATACTTGAAGGAGTAGGAGCTAGGAGAGATGTTGTAGTATATAGAAAAATAAAACACATCCCATGCCCGTTACAGGGTCTCAGTGTGGTGACGGGGTCAGATGCACCAATGACTTATAATTCAGGGCTGTGATGAGAGATGACATTGAGTACAATGTGACCACAGAAGCTGGACACCAATTACAGATCATTCTAGGCGGGTGCACAGTATGGAATCAGGGAAGGTCATATGGAGAAAGAAGTCGCTTTTGTAGCTTTGAGATTAACTTGGTACAGAATGCCAAAGGGGTAATCCCAGGAAAAACTGTCAAACACATGAGGGCATGAGAGAGTCTGGGTGATCTGCAGAATAGTGGGTTCTGTGGGCCACCATTGGGTGTCCCTGGAACTGATTTGTTTAGAGGAAGGCAAGGTGTTACATTGGTGCGAGGGATGCTCTCTGATGACAACGGGCAGTTGTTCTCAGTTTTCCCAAGTAAGTCAACTCCTTGGCTCCGTCAGGCAAAGTTCTGCAGTTGGGAGGACCCTGTCCTTAGAGTTCAGGAATGATTTGCTGTCATTTAAGCATGTTCACAAGGGCATCACTTCTGACCCTTAGTGGTTTGTCACACGGTAACACCTCAGGTTCTCTCCCTAGAGTTCAGACATTTGGGCCGGAGATCTAACTCAGTGGTTCTGGCACCTGCCTCGCAAGTGCAAGACCCTGAGTTCGATCCCAGTAACCACATACAATGCTGGGCTTGGTGACTCACGCCCACCAGCAATTAACACCACATACCACAGTGCCAGGCGTGGTGGTTCACGCCTATAATCCCAGCACTCGGGAGGCAGAGGCAGGAGGATTGCTGAGTTCGAGGCTTGCCTGGGCTACATAGTGAGCTGAGGGCCAGTCTGAACTACAAAGCGAGACCCTGTCTAAAAAAAAAAAAAGAGTTCAGACATTTTACTCTGTGCCTCATTAGGTTTTGAGTTATGTGAAGGAAAAGCTCAGAGATTGGTTCACTGAAGACTTATCCTTAAGCCATGTCCTACAATGCTTGGAACGTGGAATGTGAGAGATAAGTAGCAAGAAATGTGACTAAGCAGGCTCTGGATATGAAACTGGATTGCAAAGGTCTGTGAAAGTCAAGTTAGGGAGATTTGGCTCACTCTGCAGGCAGAGGAATCTAAAAGAAGGCTGCACTTTTTTTTTTTTTTTTTTGTAATACCGGGGATGAAACTCAGGACCTTGTGTTTACCAGGCAGGCACCAATGAGCTATGTTCCTGGCCCTGAAGGTTGCAGTTTTGAGATGCAGACTGAGCCACAAGATGAAGACTTTTAAGTGATCATTTTCAGGTGCAGATCAGTCTCTGCCACTGAATTGTACATACAAATTCTGTTAACAAAATCCTACCGCTGAATGTTGGTTTTTTTTCTGTCTCCCCTCCTCCTCCTCCTCTTCCTGGGACAGGCTATTCCTATTGGCCTTGCATTAGTTATATAGGGCAGGCTGGCCTAGAATTTATGGCAATCCTCCTGCCTCAGCCTCCTGAATGCTGGTATTACTGTGTGCCATCACTCTCAGTGTTGCACACATATTTTAAGGCTGAAAATCCTTCCTGGTATTTCCTTGGCTTTTCTGTGATTCCTGAGTATGCAAGAAATGATAAGAAAAAATTTGGGCTGGTAGTTTTGAATGGACTATCACGGCAGGCTGTTTAGATCTTCAGAAGGAGATCTTACATGTCCCTTGTATAAAGTCAGATTCTTAAAAAATATGGAGGAGTAAAGTCTGTATTTTAATCTAGGGACTAAAATCTCCAATTGCATCAATTTCTAAATGGTGATTTCTTTCATTTTTCCCTTCTTTGCCACTAGGAGGCAGCATCATTTCCTTTGCCTTCCAGGACAGGGACCCTAAATAAATAAATAAATACATATTGTATATATAAATATATATCACCACAACCTGCACAAGTGTCTTAAGAGCACTGTCCTTGATTGATTAGGAAAATGTTGCCCAAAGTCTTGACTGATCAACTTAAAGCTCAAGACAGAGGCTTCTCGAACACATAATTCTCTGACTAGCTATCCTGGAGCTGCCCCATTTACTAAGAAAAACTACTTTCCATGAAGCATCTTAATAGCAGATTGATTTTGCAAGTAATAACTGGCAAATTCAAAGATTACAAAACTCTGTAGTGAGGAAAGGGTGTTTTACAGAGTGTTGTGTTTTCTTTTCCTGTTGAATTTATGCAACGTTGGGTCCCCATGGAGTTTCTCCAGAGAGTCAGTTCAGGGTGTTCTGGTGGTAGCTTGCTGTTTACTCCACAGTTTGCAGCTTGTTGTCTTAAGTCATCAGCTTTATGCCTAGTTCAAAGCCTAAAGCCTCTTGCTGCACTAGAAATGCACGGCTGACACAAGCAGCCACTATTTTCCTCAGGGGCCTGGTTTTCCGTATTAATTCTGGCAGCGTGACAGAAAACCCACAATAAGCTATTTAATTTGATCGTCACTGTCAATGTGCTAATTGTACACTGTTTGGACATTTCAGGCTGTCCTGGGAGAGGTTTGTCAATCAATTCGGTAGAATTTCCCAATGCTTGTTCTGTCAGGAGTTCAGGTTTTTTCTGAATCACAAGAAGGAACAGTTAATACCCAGGGATATAGTAAGCCTCACTCAGATGTCCAGCTTTGTCAAAAGAACACCTTGGGCTGGCCTCCGTTTTAAGAAAGACTTGTTGTGTGGGGCATCTGGTGCCAAGTGGAAGATCAGAAGCTGGTGCATATGTGGGTAGGGCAGAGACTGTGCAATACATTAGGAGTCTTCAGAGGTCATTTTTCCTACAGAAAAGCCCCTCTGATTCTAATGCCCTAAATCAGAGACTCCATAATAATTTTTTTTAGAAAATAATATAAGAGTTTCAAAAAAGGATCAAACTGGGCCAAGGATTTAGTTCAGTGGTTCTGGCATCTGCCTGGCAAGTGCAAGGTCCTCAGTTTGATTCCTGGTACCACATATCACAGTGCCTGGCATGGCAGCTCACACCCATAATCCCAGCGCAGGGCAGGCAGAGGCAGGAGGATGGCTGTGAGTTCGAGGCTTGCCTGGGCTACATAGTGAGCTCAGGGCCAACCTGAACTACAAAGTGAGACCCTGTCTCAAAAAAAAAAAAAAAAAGATCAAACTATTCTTAAAAGTATTATTCTTTACCTGTGTCCAAACTACAAAATGTGCTCTGAATGCAGTAAAAGTTCATGCATTGGCAGACTTTAGTAAAACCTTCATTTTTTTCTCTAGATAGGACTATATGATGCTTTATAAACTATAATATAAACAGAGAAAATATCTCCACAACATAACTTTTTTCATTCATTCAAAACAACTTGGAATGTCTCCTGTAAGCCAGACGCTGACCTGAGCACAGAGACACTGTGTACCTACCACATGTCACCCAATACGATGCTGCAAGCCACCCACAGAGTGTCCCTATCATCAGGTCCAGTGCAAGTGACTCACATGTCCCGAGAATCCAACCAAGGCTCAGCTCTCCGGGACTCTTTCCTTTCTGAGGACCCGTAGCTGCTCAACATCCGGGAGCCAAGCGCTTACACAGTCATGTTTATTCATTCACAAAGATTATTAGGAACAGGCTGCTCACATTTCTTTGGCTTAGATCTATGTGCTCCCATACCATTACTTATGATGTATCTCAGAGTCTATTTTATAGAATTGAAATCAATTCAATTTTGAAATTTTGTAAGTGATCTACACCACCCATTTTCTTTCCATTAATAAGTGGAGGGGACATGTAGGAGCAATTATTAGGGGTCCCTAGGGTGAATCACAGCCCATTTTCCCACCATTTTCTTATGACTTACTGAAAAGAGTGGGGGAAGACAGGAAAGGGGAGGCTTGTTCTCTCCTGGCTGATTGTTTGATCAGCTCACAAGAATCTCCCACCTCAAGAGGCCCACTCTCCTTCCACAAGGGGAGAGACACTCAGTCACCCCAGGACCAGTTCTTGTTGTCAGGCTATGATGAACATCCAGATTGGGAGGCTGAGTTTGGCTAACAAGAGGGAAGGCATGAGAGGAGGTAACAATGTTAGAACATGATACTTTGAGAACAGGATTTAATACACTCATCCCCAGCTCCCAACCAGTGACTCGGCTTAGTAACTTCTCTGTAGTTTTTAAGTACGTATGAAATGAATATGCAAATGAATGAGTGAATGTCGTATTCTTATTTTCTTCTCCAAGCACTTTGTTTTTTCTTTTTTGAGACAGGGTCTCGTTTTGTAGTTCAGGCTGGCCCTGAGCTCACTATGTAGCCCAGGCAAGCCTGGAACTCAGCAATCTTCCTGCCTCTGCCTCCCAAGTGCTGGCATTACAGGCATGAGCCACCACGGCCCACATCGCAGTATATGGTTCTGATTGCTGGTGGGCGTGAGTCACCATGCCTGGTACTGTTGTATGTGGTTACTGGGGACTGAATCAGGGACCTTACGCTTGATAGGCAGGTGCTGGAGCCACTGGCTAAATCTCCAGCCCTCCAAGCAGCTTTTATAAGAGCATCTCATTGTATGTCTCCTATGGAACTCAGGAGCTGGGAATTTGGTAAAGCTTTCAGTCTATCATCTCAAGGTTCTCAGGTGAGAAGAGTTTGTATAAGTAAGAGGAGAGTGGAATAGGGTTTTCCCAGAGTCTTTCAAATAGGCTAGAACCTCACTTTGGGGTATGATTAGTTTCAGGACTCTAGTCACTATCATAGACGAGCAGTATGCAGCAGGGATCAGCAGTATATGACAGTGGTTTAGTGGGTTCTACAGGGGTACAGTCCTGAGTTCTGCAGCTCTGGGAAAGGCAAATAACTATCCTGATTTTCAATTAATCTTCCATAAAATGGAGGCTGTAATGGATCTCACTTCTTAAAATTGCTGCAATGATTAATGTATATATAATGTACATAAAGTAGTTGATCCAACCTCTATAATATCATAAATTCTAAATAAATTAGAGCTATTAATACCACTAGCTGAAGGCACAGCACACAGCGCTTCACAGATATTTTTTTAATATTCTGAAGGGAGGTCCAGCTTGGAGTATGCATAAGGAAAAGAGAATGAGTCTGTTCCACATTTGCTAGCCCTTGTTGACAGAACCATCATTACATAGTGTGTGTGTTTGGATGGTTGTGTGTATGTGTGTGTGTGTGTGTGTGTGTGTGTGTGTGTGAGAGAGAGAGAGAGAGAGATTTATTGTGGGAATGGGCCTTACATGATGGTGGAAACTGAGGAGTCTCTGCAGTCTGGAAAACCAAAAAAGTCGATGTGACTTAGTTCACACCCAAAGGCCTGAGAAAGGAAAGCTGTCAGGGCACAGTAAAAGTCTCTGCCTAACAAATCAAGTTAGAAGGCTGAAGAGCCAAAAGCACTGATGTCCAGGGGCAGGCGACAACATTTGTCCCAGTGCAAACAGAAAGGGAGCATTCCCTTTTCCTCTACTTTTTAGGACTATTTGGGCCCTCAACTGAGTGGGTGATACCTGTTCACACAGGTGAGAATGACTTTCTTTATGTAATGTACCAATTTAAACCTTAATCTTTTCTGGAAACACTCTCAGGCATACCTAGAAATAATATCTGACCAGTTCACTGAGTATCACTTCTTCTAGTCAGCTCTACATATACAATCAACCATCACGATGCTTTTCCTAACAGATGGTAACTATAGCAGGCATTGGAAAAGCCCAGGAAGATGTCCCTCTGAACCTGTGAATATGTTACCTTATGTGGTACATGTGCCTTTGAAGATATGGTTAAGAATTTTGAGGTGGGAAAATTGTCCTAACTTATTCAACTGGGCCTAAATAATCACGAATCCTGCAAAGATGGATAATGACTTTAGAAGGGTTAGAGGAAGAGCGATGAAGATGAAAACAGGTTGTATGATGCCTCTAGCTAAGAAACAAGGACAGCCTCTAAATAACTGGAAAAGTCAAGCAGAGGCTCTCCCTTTAAAGCCTGTAAAGGGAACACAGTAGACACCCTGATTTTAGCTTATAAACCCCCCTTCTGACCTCAAGCACTATAGGACATACAGCAGGGCTGGAGATTTAGCTCAGTGATGCTGCTGTCTACTTTGCATGTGTAGCCACATGAGTTTGATCCATGGTACCACCCCCCCAAAAAAAGAACTATAGGATATAAGTTGTGTTGTTTTTAGCCACTAAGGTTGTGACAATCTGTTGCAGCTAAAATAGGAAACTCATTAATGCATATTCATTTAAAAAAACTTTAGTCATCAAAAATATATCATATATAAAAAGATGTTTTTTTTTTTTTTGAGACAGGGTCTCACTTTGTAGCTTCTGTGTCACTGAGTAACTCATCAGTCGGGTATATTCTACCAGAACACCTTGCTTATCTCTTAAGGGAGCTAACCACAAAGCCCAGCTTGTCTGGTGTCGCTCAACTTTGCACCTACTTTTCCCAGGTAATTCCTAATAATGCTGCTTTTCATTCTTCAAAATGCTCTAGCTTGGACAATAAAGGACAAGACCTCCTCCCTGCCTTAATTAGTCAAACAAAACTTCATGGAAGATTGAATTTTGCAGGCGGATAATAACTGTCAATATTACTATTATTTTTAAATAAGTGAAGTTTCTACTTTAACCAAGCAATCAATCTATCTAGCATGTTTCAAAAGGTAAATAGTATTATAAGACTTAAAATAAAAAATCAGTTTCCCCGCTTCAGTTTTCTGTACTCGTTTTCTGCTGTTCGACATCTTTTCCTGCTTTTAGCTAATTTTCCCCATATTTATCAATATGCTATTTCTTAATTTTACCTTTTTTGTTGTTGTTGTTTTTTGAGACAGGGTCTCGCTTTGTAGTTCAGGCTGGCCCTGAGCTCCTTGTGTAGCACAGGCAAAGCTAGAACTCAGCAATCCTCCTGCCTCTGCCTCCCGAGTGCTGGGATTACAGGCGTGAGCCACCACGCGCAGCACTGTGGTATGTGGTATTGATTGCTGGCAGGCGTGAGTCACCATACCCAGCATTGAATGTGATTACCGGGATCGAACTCAGGGCCTTGCGCTTGCGAGGCAGGCGCTGGAACCACTGAGCTAAATCTCCGGCCCCAATTTTACCATTTTTATCTCCATTGACTTCTATTACAGACTGAATTGTGACCCTTAAGATTTATATGTAGAAGCCTCAACTACAAATGTGACTATTCTTGGAGATAGTGCCTTGGAAAAGATCAGTTAAGGTTAAATGGGGTCACCAGGGTAGGGCTGGTAGATCTAGTGTCTTTACAAAAAGAGGAGCCACTGAGGAAAGACCAAGTGAGGACACAGTGGGGAGTCAGACATCTGAGAACTAGGAAGTGGGCCCTCACCAGGAACCAACTGACCTCAGCCTTGACCTGGCGCTTCCATCATTCAGGGCTGTGAGAAATGCATTTTTATTGGTGAAGTTACAGTGTGTGGTATTTTATTATGGCAACTTCCTGCTGTGCAGAGACCTTAGCTCTCCCCCCACACACACACACACTCCCCTCACTTCCTTCTTCTCCTGATTGCAACATCTATTATCCAGTGATGCCTCCTACCTCATTTTCTCATCCTTGGAGCTTATGTGTAATACATTTATTGTAGAATCCTTTCCTGGACTTCTTAGTGGCATTCAGAATAGGAACCATATGTTCCACTCTACCACACCTAGTCAGTTCAGGCTACATATCTGCCATCATGTCTGCCCCGTCCACTCCCTCATAACCACTCCATGCTTCTTTACTAAGAAATGGCCCTTGGGACATGCTTTTGCCATTTCTCTGTGAAAAGCTTAGTAATCATCACTCAGCTGCTCTGGTCATGATGTTTTCAGGGTTTGAACTTTGGCCAATTTTTGTTGTCTGCTGTTGATTTTCCTTCAGGACCCTAAAAGTCAACTGCTATAAATAAAATGTCTTCATCAGGTGGATTCACACTCCTTTTACTCCAACAACACTGAGGCCAAACTTTTCTCCAGGTGCTTCGTATGGTAACCGGCCTGACTAGATGACATAAAACCTCTCGAGAGATATGTGCAAGTGGGTTTTGAAATTGTGTGGACTCTGTTCAAAGAGAAAATCATTGCTATTATCCATGGCAGCAATGTAGAAAGTATGAACACTTTTAAATTAGATCACATTCCTCATCACCTTTCTTCCCTGGACTCAGACTGTATTTTCAGCTCTGTACAGTGTGGTTTTGGTTTCCAGGATACAATGCAGAGCAGATTCATTCTAGGCATTAAATGAATGAATCAGTAAGGCCACTTAGGGTCCCTCACTCCTGGTGTCCTACCTTTCTCAAGCTGCAGTGGCCAAAAACAGTTATGAATGGGAGGTATCAGGCTTTCCTTTCCATATGTATTTACAGAGTCTACATGGACTTTAGCACTTTGGTGTACTAATAAATTTCTGGAATCTAATGACCACCACTCGACCCAGACTATAACTACTTTATAACTTTTGTAGTTATAGAGGCCAAAGGTAACATATTAATTTCATGATGTCTCAGTAAATTTATTTTTTGTTTTTTTGGAGACAGTCTTATCATGCAGTTCAGGCTGGCCTTGAACTCACTATGTAGTCCATGCTGGCCTCAAACTCACAGTGATCTTCCAGCCTTAGTCTCAAAGTGCTAGGATTACAGGTGTGTAACACTTATTAAAATATTTATATAAATTTTTCTTTTCCTGACGTATACCTTTTTTTGGTAGCACATATGTGTGTGTGCGTGTGTAAACATATATGTGTGTGTGTATATATCTTCATATTTCAATAAAGACATTAGACTTCTTTTTCAAATTAAGAAGTAGAATGCTCCACAAATTCAGAATAATTCCAATTTGAGGTATTTTCAGAAGGAGTGGCACTGTAGAATACCTTTTGTTAAACCGTATCAGTGCTACATGGATAAAAAAACTTTTCCATTAAATTCACTACTAGAAAATTTTATTTACTACCTCCTACATTCCAGACATAAAGGAAGTGAATGTAAATAATAATTAACGTTTATATACTGCTTATGGTATTCTTTATATTTGTACAAATGAACTCATTTAATTCTCATAATGATGATTATAGCTATTATAATTCCCATTTTACAGATGAGAAACTGAGGCAGTCTATACTAGTAGCTTTTCAACCAGGAAAAACTTGAGGATATCTAGAGAAATTTTTTTTTTATGAGATGGGGTCTCACTTTGTAGTTCAGGCTGACCCTGAGCTCACTGTGTAGCCCAGACAAGCCTCAAACTCAGCAATCCTCCTGCCTCTGCCTCCCGAGTGCTGGGATTACAGACGTGAGCCATCATGCCCAGCAAAATTTTTAATTCATATGACTGGTGACAGTGATGTATTATAAAGCCTAGGACTGCTGCCAAACATTCTACAATGCATAGAATAGCCCGTACCACAAAGAATAATCTGGTCCAAACAACTGATGCTCCTGCTATTGATATCAATCAATGCATAGAATTCTGACAACTATCAATGGGCCAGGGATGGACTTTTAACTTACTCTGACCTAATTTTACCAAACAAGAGGGTGTCAGGGTTGGTAATTTTCTTTCATTCTTTTCATTAGCTATGGACAAAAAGCATGTTGTTGACTATCCAATGGCAGCTCTCTTGATACTCAAGAATCTGTTGTCCCATGGTTTTAATGCTGAGGACAGCAGAACACAAGGACAGAAATAACCTATGCCCTCGATGACATGACTGAGTAGCACTGAACCGCATCTTTCCTGGAACCCAAGAGATCTCCAGACTTCACCTACGTAAGACAGTGTATTCATATTATTGAAGGGGCTCTTTTCCAGACAACTGACAGTATCATAAGGAACATACTTTGTTTGTCACAGGAGAGTTCTTGGAAAATTCAGTAAAATCTCTCCAGAAATTTACACTTTGTCCTTCTGGCTGAACTTTGTTTTTTGAGGATATTAGGAGACACCTTCCCCAGCTGCGGATAGTAGACTTTGTAGTCAGTCAATAGGGAAGTAGAGTACCGTGCTATGTTCCAGGGAAGCAGGAAGAAAGGCCAAAGAAGGAAGTTGTGATGTGTTCAGAGACGCAAAGTGTTATTCATGTGGAAAAAAAAAAAACACAGAGAAACGAACCACCGTAGCGAGGATGAGTTTATTGGAATGAAGAAAATGGAAAGTGTGAGTTACTTGAGAAATTATTCGGAGGAGATGAGCTTGGAAGTGAAGGCCATTTCCAAGTATCTCATGTAACTTGGTGTATATTCAGAGAATCAAAAAAGATAATGTTTACAGTTGCTCCCTCTTAACATCCTACCATCTGAAACAAAAGGAGGTGGTGACTTGAGTGCTTTGGCATCTTTGTGACACCCTATGGACCCCAGTCATGGCAACTTCCATTATTTATTCTAGAAACCACAGTCTTACTTCCCCAACTGCCTGCCAGAGGTAGAACAGAAGGGCCCTCCCCTGTTCATGTCATTAGGCACATCTACAAAGGTGAAAAGAGAGCAGAGTCAGAAACTGGCCTTAAGCAGCTAGAAAACATCTCACACAAGGTGTGTTGGCCGCATGACTTTCATCATCACCCTTATCGCCTCAAGGAGGGTCCTGGAACCTGAACAGACAGGCATCATTTTGTTTTAAAAGAGAACTTTTAGTCCTGTTTTTGAGCTCTGGAAAATGAAATCGCTTCAACAAGATCTGCCAGAAAAAAATAGGTGTTTTTTTATGGTGCCTGGTGTTTGTGCTATGTACCTTCCTGCGTGATCTCAGATTGTCCTCTCCTCTCAGCCTGGGTTTGGCCACCAGTAGTGGTGAGCACGCACTCCCCTGGCAGCTGCCTCCTGTCGGACTGCTCTGATGTGAGCGGAAAATAGTCCGAGAAATCAGACCAGAATTCCTAATAGTCTGTTCCCCAGTCTCCTAAACAACAGCGCATGAAAAATAGTTGAAGGCAGAGTGGATAATGGGCCTCAGAGAGGCTCTGAAAAGCACAAGTTACACTGCTCAGGCTCACAGCGTTTCCTGACCTCCTCTCCTTAGTGGAATGTTTAGTGAGGCCTTAGAGCTTCCTGGTTTTGCCTTTTCTCTGGCCACTTAAATCAGATTTCACTATATAATTCTTTACCATGGGGTTCAAAACAGGCGAATTTTGCTGACTTCCATACTCAACGCTCGGGTGGAAGTGCAGACAAATGATCTCTACCTCCCCTACTGAACTGTGCTGTGGCTGGCGGCCCCCACACACTGTTGTAATCATCCCCGTGTGACCATATCAGCCTTTTTCTGTACACTTGCAGGAATCTCACCTGTGATTAGTCCTCTAGCACCGGAGATTTTGTCTTAACCAATGGCCGGGGCAGCAGACACACTGCAGTATTTTTCAAACATGTCATAGGTTCTTGAAGCAAGTTTAGTGGACTACAACCAGAATTTCAAAGCAAAATAAAGTAGAACAGAACTGAGGAGAGGAAGAATTAAAATATGGCAGGGATTGGTTGTAATGGGGGCAAGGATTACTTGGTAAAACTTCAGCAGTTGCTTCAGTTACATGAAGTTACCAGCAGAAATGCACACATTATCACCATGTCACAATCTCAAATGGTGTCTAACTATGAGTTACAAACCAAATACTTTGAAACAAACTGCAAGGGTAAATGGAATTTTCTATTATCTTCTAAATTTTAGTTGTTAGAAAGTGAATTTAATTACGTACCCCATAAACACATTGTATTATTTAGCTTTCCCATTGCTGGGATGAAATACCTGACACACACCACCCACCGTTTAAAGAAGGAAAGGTTTGATTGGCCCACAGTTTCAGAGGACTGAGTCCATTTTTCATGGCTCCAGAGCAGAAATTTTTGCTGGCTCCTTCACAGTGGAAAGGCATGGTGGAGCAAAACTACTCGATTCATGGCAGCCAAGAAACAGAGCACAATGGAAGGCTGTCAGAGTGGCTTGGGCATCAGATACAGTCCCCAAGGTCATGTCCCATTGTCCGTTTCTTCCAGCAAGGCCCCACCTCCACTAGTCCACTTAGCTACGAGCTCATCAGTGCATTCACCCATTGACAACATTAGTACCTTCACTACCCAACTTCTCTACGAGACCCTAACCCAATCATGTTGACAGTCAAGATCATCCAACCCATGTCTTTGAGAATTCATGTATCACTGAAGAAGTCTGTATGCTTTCCAGGAAAATGCCGTTCGTTATCCACCTTCCTTTCCTCTAGTTCCTTCTATTTCCTTGGAAACCCTCAAGTGGAGCAAGCAATGGGGCATAGGGACTCACAAAGAAACTGAAAAATCAGTAAGTGGACTTCATATTCTTGTGATGAAATTCACTGAGAAACATTGATTTCATTTTATGTCTATAGGTTGAAAAGGGCAAGCATCCCACAATATAGCTAGATGAGAGAAGTGTATACAGGGGAACAGAAACTTAGTTTCTTGGATATTCTTTTTTTTTTTTTTTTTTTGAGATTTGTCTTGCTTTGCAGTTCAGGCTGGCCCTGAGCTCATTATGTAGTCCAGGCAAGCCCAGAACTCAGCAATCATCCTGTCTCTGCCTCCTGAGTGCTGGGATGACAGGCATGAGCCACCATGTCTGGCACTGTGGCATGTGGTACTGATTGCTGGTGGGCGTGGTATTGTTGTATGTGTTTACCAGGATCAAACTAGGGACCTTGCGCCTGCCAGGCAGGTGCTGGAACCACTGAGCTAAATCTCCAGCCCACTTGGATATTCTTTTACTTGAAACTATATATTTTTTAATCATATATAACACAAACTACCATTTTAACTATTTTTATGAGTTACAAGCAGTTAATTTCACAACAAAAGGCATGCAAATCCCAGGATGTTGTTTATTGCAAGTACTCGCGAACTTCTATTACTTCACGACCATAATGACTACTTGGGAAATTATGTTAATACGTAGGTGATGAAGAGATACAAGTGAAAGGGAAAACTGCTATTCATGAAAACACAGATGACTCTAAAGTACTCTATTTTTATGGTGTGTGGAAATGAAACAGCTTTGCCATTTTGACCAGTTTAACATCCACACTGCTGAGCAACCATCAACATCATTCATCTCTAGGACTTTGTCTTCTTCAACACACACTGTACTCATTGAACAGCAAGCCCCTCCCATCTCTGGCATTCCCCTTTCTGTTTATGAGAGTCTGAGCCGGCTAGAACTTCATGTAAGTGGAATCAAACGGTATTTTTCTTTTTGGGACTGTGCCGTTTTCTCCATGTAGTGGTGTCAAGATGCATCCATGTCGTAGCACGTATCAAAAGGCCATTCCATTTTCAAACAGGATAATATCCCTTACATGTATGTATTTAGATGTCATCTTAAAAGTACTCTTTGCTTCTCCTTGGAAAAGGTGTAATACAAATTTTGGACCAAGAGAAGAGAGAAGAATGTTAGGAACCTCCCATTTTCCCCAAATCCTGGAGACAGTGAGTGGATCAAAAAATCCCACATCCAAAGCCATCTGGAGGCTAACTTCTCTGCCTCCTTTTACTGACTCTGGAAGTTTTCATCTTGAAACAATTGAGCTTTTTTCTTGTCAGGATTCCAATTTTTTTTGAGGAGGCGTGAGGCAAAGTAACTTCATTAGAGAAAGCCAGAATTACACAAGACGTTAAGAGAGGCGGCGTGGGACGCCTTCTTGCCAGAGGCCGGAGCCCCGTTGAGACACAAAGGAGATAACATAACCACAGAAATGTAACCTAAATCTCTCTTTTAGAACGTGTATATTTCCCCAGAGGGGAGTGCACCGTTCCTGGAAGTACTGCAATAGCAGGTCGATGCATGGAGTGGACGGAATAAGCTCCTATTCCATCTCCCAGCTCCCAAAATCCATTTAATATATTGTCCTTGGATAGAGGACATATCAGATATTAAATTGATAAGAACAGATACTACACTTGATTTTAGCCAAAAGGCCGAGAAGTGATAGGATTCCAAATTTTAAAACCTGCTGGGATCTGTAGTCTTTGCCCTGAAGTGGGATCTAGCATACATCTGAAGCAAACTGACCCTCTCTTAGGGCTGCATTTTAGCTCCTATTAGGGGGAAACAGAAAAGAATGCGTGTGTTTGGATGCCTTTGTTTCTCTTATTTGAACTGCTGTGCGTGCCAGTTTCTTGCCCTGCAAATTTACTATAAATTTTAGGAAAGCTATTTTGGTACGAGCTGTTCTTCTCTTTCCCTCACTTACTTTGGTTCTAGACAACTGCAGTGCTTTATAAGATGAAATAGACTTTGGTACAGAGTGAAATTGTTAGAAATGAGACTAGAAGGAATTTGGTTGGGAACTTAATGAGGGGAAGGAATAAATATGATTCTGAAAGAAAATAAAAGAGCATGTATACAGGGGGTAGGGGGTGTGGGTGGGTAGGGATGTGGGTACAAATGAGAATTAACTTGTGTCATATACTGGTACAAATTCCCCAATGTTGTGTGTGATTGTGAGCTGTATATAAAATGTACCAATAAATAATTCAATTAAAAAAAGAAATGAGACTAGAATATCTAAAGATTCAGTCACAAACTCAACCCTAGAAAGTCACATAACTAGAAGACGTGGACACGGCCTGTATTCCCAGGCACAGAGCCCCACCAGAGTATCTCTATACTACTCAGAGCCATTCTGGCTACTGCTTAGTAATATAATTATAGTCACATTTTTTGAGCAAACTTATTTCCTAAATGCTTCATGTGCCTTCTTTCATTAGTTTTCACAGTAACCCTATATAGAAAGTTGTATTTTTCTTTTTTTTGAGACAGGGTCTCGCTTTGTAGTTCAAGCTGGCCCTGAGCTCACTATGTAGCCCAGGCAAGCCTTGAACTCACAGCATCCTCCTGTCTGTCTCCTGCATGCTGGGATTACAGGCACGAGCCACCATACCCAGCACTGTGGTATGTGGTACTGATTGCTGGTGGGCGTGAGTCACCATGCCCAGCATTGTGGTATGTAGTTACTGGGGATCGAACTCAGGACCTTGCACTTGCAAGGCAGACACTGGAACCACTGAGCTAAATCCCCAGCCCTGAAGTAACACATTTAAGACACTTTTCAGAGGAAGAAGTAAAAGCAGCTAAGAAGCATAGGAAGAAATGCTCAGTGTCACTGGCCCTTTGAGAAATGCAGATGAAAACAACTGAGATTTCATCTTACTCCACAAAGAATGGCTGCTATCTCAAAATTTGCCAGCAACAAATGCTGGTGAGGTTGTGGAGAAAAAGGAACCCTTCTCCACTGTTGGTGGGAATGTAGACTTGTACAACCATTATGGAGATCAGTGTGGAGATCCTCAAAAAACCAGGATTAGAGGTTCCATTTGACTATTTCCTGCTATTCCCCTACTGGGGATATTCACAAAAGAATTACAAGATTCCAATCACAGTGACATATGTGTACCCATGTTTATAGCAGCTCAGTTCGTGACAGCTAAATCTTGGAAACAACCCAAATGCCCATCAACTCTAGACTGGATAAAGAAGATGTGGTTTTTTTATAAAATGAAGTATTACTCTGCCATAAAGAATGATGAGATTGAATCATTTCTGCTCAAATGGACATACCTTCAAGATATACTCATAAGTGAAATAAATAGGTCACAGATGTGCAAATATTATATATTTTCTCTGATATGAGAAACAAGTTATAACTGTGTTCTAGAATGCGTGACTGATATTGTCAAATAGTAAATATTCAAAGGGTAATGGGGCTTAGGGATAAATAATGAAGAAAAAAATTGATTTTAGGGCTGGAGGGTTAGCTCAGTGGTTCCGGTGCCTGCCTCGCAAGCACAAGGTCCTGAGTTCGATCACCGGTAGCCACATACAATGCTGGGCATGGAGACTCACACCCACCAACAATCAATACCACAGTGCTGGGCGTGGTGGCTCACACCTGTAATCCCAACACTCGGGAGGCAGAGACAGGAGGTTTGCTGAGTTGGAGGCTTACCTGGGCTACATAGTGAGCTCAGAGCCAGCCTGAACTATAAAGCGAGACCCTGTCTCAAAAAAAAAAAATTGATTTTAAAAAAAGGAAACAATGCTTGTGTATATAGGGGTGGGGGGAGGTAGGATGGGGAGGGGAGCGAGAAAATGAGAATTAAGTTGTGTCATATACTGGTACAAATCCTCAACGTGTAGTGTAATTGTGATGTGTATATATAATGTACCAATTAAAAAGAGAGAGAGAAAAAGTAGAAGCTGAGGTCTGGGACCTGCTCATCAGCACTCTTCTCTTCTGCTTTTGCTTAATTCTCCAACTCAGAAGCTGGCAGCTGTTGGCCTTGCAGCTCATCTTGAGGTTACCTCTGGGGATCTTATCCGGTCAGTCTCTCCAGGGAATTACTGAAGTGGCAACACAAGGGAGTACTCTGAGGACACAATGTAGGTCTAACTTTCATCTCATCCCAGGGACAATATCTGGTAAACTGAGCCTGAACAGAGCTCACTGAGGCATTAAAACTATCAGAATTCCTTTTTAAAACCAATCATCACTTAACATTAACTGAATACTTAGATGTCCAGCACTATGCCATGACAGAAAAGAAGAAATATGACATGATTCTTCCTTCACTAAGACCAGGCCTTTTGGATCTATACAGGGTCATATGAAAGTAAGTGTTTGGTTTTTGGACACACAGGCCTTGGTATCTGGGCTGGGGATTTAGCTCAAGTGGTACTGAGCCAGGCCTTGGATGCACAAGGGCCAGAGTTCAATCCCCAGTACCACAAAAAAAAAAAAAAAAAAAAAACTAAGGCAAAAGTCTTGTTATCAGCTGAAAGACACTGAAAGGGACTTAGGTCCAAATGACTGAAGAATATATACCTTTGTCTTGGAAAAGCCAAGGACACAAAAGGACATTTTCTCCAATGTGTTTGTCACGCAGGCCTGACCTGGAATCACCCTTACAAATCAATTTGTCCTGTGGCCTTGGCTATATTCTAGTCCAGGTGATCAGAAAACTGCAGGTTTTGTAACTCTACATAAGATTTAAAATCTTCAAGTCTTGGAGATGAGGCCCACGAATGATGTTCTTTAGCATACCCAGGATGTCTTTCCTTGTCTCTTCATCTGCAAATTCCTGAAAGGGAAGAGGGGCTTCAGCCAGTATGGATTTGGGTGTGGGGCTATTAATCGACTTGGGAACAGCAGATTGGCAGAACTTGCCTTCAGGAGGAGAAAATAAGGACCAGGGAAGGGAGAGGAGGGGGAATTGGCCAGTGGCTTCTGGCTCTGAAAGAACCTTGGGGAAATTCCAAAACTTGAAGGAAACATAGACTTAAAAAACAAAACAAAACTGATGCCCCCAGTTTGATTTTATATCTGCCTAAGGATCAGTTGGCTTTGAATCTGACAACCTGACATGAAAACCCGATTTCTTATTCTTATTCTCAATATCCCCTTCAATACCTCCTCCGTATCCCCTTCGACCTCTTTCCCAATACCTCTTGCCCAACCTGCATTTTATCCAAAGTGTAGGTTGGATCCAAATGGAAAGTTTATTAGCAGAAAAGAGGATGTGAAACTGCTGGGGAACTATTGGTTGCTATGGGAACCTGGCTGCTGCAGGGTTTGAATGGCTTTCTGTTCGCTGACGTCCAGTTTTTTAGGGCGAGCCCTGGCATCGGCAGGGACTGGCACCACATCTTCTGTGTCTCCCATATCCGGCATCCGGCCCGGTGGCACACACCCCAACAGATCTCCTGGTAGCAGGCAGGGTGTCCAAGATTGAATGCTTCCTCGTGACCTCTGTCCTGCTGCTGTGGCCCTCCCCAGCTGGGAAATGAAGGCAAGCAGAGGGTGTTTCCCAACTGTCTGAAGAGAAAGTCCTTGTTTTCCTCTTGCATTTTAGTCTTTCTTCCCTTGTCATCCAAACATGAGCTGTTGGCCATTCGCCTGCCTCCTGCTGGCCAGCTGACCTTGCTGTTCTCAATTCTGAATTTCTATTTACATTGTAGGAACTGCACGATTTGTACACTCAGCTCAGTACACTGGGTGAGTGGCTGTCTCCAGGGTGTCCTTTTACATTTTACTTCTAGAAGCTTTTTAAAATGGTGGAAATGACCACCATCCAAATGACTACGGACATCCAAATGACTTGGCCTATTTGCAAGATTTATGAGACCATACTGGCAATGAGGAAGGCTCCCAGGGAGTTAGCTTGTGCTATATATGGATGACACACCACTACACTGCAGGATAGCATCTCCTCTACCAATTCCTCCAGCTGCCAAGGCCTTGCTGCATTCACAGGTCTAGACCTTTATGAGTCTGTTCTTCTGCTTGAAAAGTCCTTGCCACCCCTTTTTACTTTAGTCCATCAAGGCTGGAATACATTGGACCTTGCTTTTCTCTATAGCCTCTCCTTTTCTCATTCACCTGGCTCTAGCTACCACAATTTATTTGGAGTTCCTAAAACAGGCTTAAGCAGCAATTTTCTGCTTCAGAATCTTTGCACATATTGGTTCCCCTGTTTGAAACACTCTGGTGTTGTTTAGCTATCGTTTGGGCATTGCCCAATAGCCCATAAAGGGTTGGCCCCTGAGTGGCACTGGAAGCTGACAGAAACTTTAAGAGGACTCATGTAGGTCCTTAGGCCAGTGAGGGTGTGAGGTAGTTATCACCTGATTCCTTGAGTTCTTACCAAAAAAATTGTTATAAAAGGAGCAACCTGGCCCCTCCCACCCTCTCTGCATAGAGCTCAGCTCAAAGATTTTACTACTGCAAGTGTGCTCATGATTGTTATCTGCCAGGAGATGACACAGCCTAAGTGAGCCCTTACCATGGACCTCGTGCTGTGCCTTTTGGACTTTGAACCTCCAAACCTGTGGGCTAAATAAACTCCTGCCTTATAAATTTACCTTGTCTCAGGCATTCCATTATGGTAATGAAAGCTGACAAATATATCCTCTTACCTGGTTTCACTCACATTCAGTTCCCTCTTATCTTTCACATCATGTCAAACAATGGCACCTGATTCTAGGTCATTTTAACAGGTTTCCTCATTGCTGTCTATCACAGTATCCTTCCTGTTTCTTTGTACCCTTTTACACTTTATAAGTGTTTGTGACACCTGTTTATTGTCTGGTTCAATTAAACTATAATGGTGAGTGAATGAGAATTTTTCTCTTTTCTCCATTCTATGCTTAGAATGCCTTATCTCAGTACTTGGTGTATAGGGTACAAAGTAAATTTTATCGAGTAAATAAAAGAGTGTAATTTCTATTCATTTTTTTTCCAGTTTTATTCCGTTGCCTCCTTGGGTAAATCTTTCATGACTACCTGTCCAACAAACTCACCTTTGGTGTTTAGATTGGACATCCACTCTGGATTCTCCTTTGGGCCCTAGGTACACCTTTCCATGCCGCATGCCCCTTTCTCAAGGCAGATGATGGTAAGCTCTGTAAGGGAAGGATTTAAACTTTCATTTCCATATTCCAGGAACTAGCAAAATACCTCAGATATAAAAGCTACTTGACTTGACAAATGTTGGTTAAATGAATGACTCTTAGATGACATTTCAGAGATGCACAGAGAAGCATAGAGCCAGTATTTCAGTCAAAAAGAGTCAAGGGTCAAAGTCAATCCCTGGTACCATGAAAAAAAAAAGAGTCAAGGATAAGTTTTAGGTTCTCATGTTTCAGGGCCCTTTGTCTTCTCTGATGACATTTTGATAATATAAATAAGGAAGGATCTGGCAGAAGTGTTAAAGACAAATTAAACCAAGAAAAGCCAACTTCTTTACAAGTAAAATGGTCCTACCATTACAAGGTTTTGTGATGTCTAATTTTCAAATTTGAAACTCTTAGATGTAAGTACTTCTTTGGGCTTTAGTTCTCTCATCAGTAATGAGAAGGATAGAATCATTTGTAAAGTAAGTTTCAGTGCTGACATTTATGAGTTAATCAAGGCAACTGGCTGGAGATTTAGCTCAATGGTTCCAGCGCCTGCCTAGCAAGCGCAAGGTCCCTGGTTTGATCCCTGGTAACCACATACAACAATACCGGGAGTGGTGGCTCACACCCAGCGGCAATCAGTAGCACATACCACAAATGCCGGGTTTGGTCGCTCAAGCCTGTCATCCCAACACTCGGGAGGCAGAGGCAGGAGGATTGCTGAGTCCCAGGCTTGCCTGGGCTACACAGTGAGCTCAGGGCCAGCCTGAACTACAAAACGAGAACCTGTCTCAAAAAATAAAACAAAACAAAACAAAAAACCAAAACAAACAAACAAAATCAAGGCCACTAACATTGACCTTTGAATGCCTTGAAAACTTCCCCAAAGCTTTAATGCTCATTGGGAGTGTTCCAGGACAGAAGAGAGTCCTGGCTGTGACCTTCACCTTTGAGCATCTCAAAGATTTTCTGCTCTTCCTTATGTTTAGAGTCACCTTGGGTTTTCTGCTCTTCTTCAAGTTTTCTGTTCTTCCATATGAAATGGATATGCAATGTACCAATAAAGATAAAAATACACTAAAAATAAAAAAAAGACTAGGGAGAAAACAGAAATGAGATCAAACTGATGAAGAGGGAAAGAAAGATTACAAGACGTGATTATGACACCATTAGTCCACCAAGGAGCACTAGTGACAGAGCCAGAGGCAAGCGTGGCTGATGAGACAGCACATGAGTGTGACTGAGAGGTAAAGAGAGAGCTTAAGGGTGCAGAAAATGGAGAATAAAGTTAAAGCAAACCAAGCAGGAGAAATCTTAAGGTGAACAAGGGATGCAGACATAAGAAAAGAGCCAGTAAATGGAACAGAAATGTGACAGGCCTAGCATTCAGATGTCTTTGTATTTAGCTCTGGTGAAATGCCAGAGGCTATTGACTTACAAAGAAAAAAGTTTTATTTTGGCTCATAATTCTGGAGGCTCCAGTCCAAGACCAAGTGACCCCATTTCAGGGAGGGCAGCACATCACAGTGATATTATAGTGTTTTATGGAGAAAACAGCTTATAACTTGATCCAGGAAGATCAAGAGCATGCTCCCAATGACCTGAGGACCTGAGCACTTCCTGCTAGATTCCTCTAGAAATTTCCACTGTATTTCAATAGCACCACTGCAAGTACCGAGTCTTTAACACACAGACCTTTAGGGGATATCATGCATACTCAATCAATCCTTTACTATAACATCTAAATAATAAAATATTTAAATTGGGCATGATGGCACACACACTTGTAACCTCAGCACTTAGAAACCTAAGCCATCCAGGTTGCTATGAGCTTGAGGCCAGCTTGAGCAACATAATGAGTGTGAAGCCAGATCTTTTCAGAAAAATACAAACATTAAAAAAAAAGAAAAGAAACTACTTAAGAATTAACAAAAGTGGAAAAGACTTGTAAAACAAAAAGATTTGTAAAACACTTGAAAAAAATAAAGAATATATAGGGAAATGGAAACATAGCTCATGTTCATGTTTAAGAAGGCTTAATATTATTTAGATGTCAGTATGACTCAAAGCAATGTACAGATGCAGTGTAATTCTTATCTAGATTCCAAAGAGGTTTCTACAGAAATAGGCAAACTCATCCTAAAATTCACGTGGTCCTATAAGAGGACCCTGAATCACCAAAGCAGTCTTGAAAACAGAGTTAAGCTGGAAGACTCACATTTTCTGATTTCAAAATTCATTATAAATCTATACTAATAAAATGGTATGTCATTGTCATGAAGGCAGACATATAGACTAATGGAAAATATTAGAGAACTCAAAATGAACGCTTATATACATGGTCAAATGACTGATGACAAGAGTGACAAAAACATTCGATGGAAAAGACAGTCTTTTCAACTGATGTTATTGGGGAATCAATATCCATAAGCAAAGGGTGAAATTGACTCTTACCTTATACTGTACGCTAGAATTATAATGGATCAAAGACCTAAATGCAAGACCTGAGTCTATAAATCTTTTATAAGAAAACATAGGGCAAAATTTCATACATTTGACAGCCATTTTTTCAATATGACACCAAAGGTACAGGCAATGAAAGAAAATATAGACAAATTGAACTTAATGAAATTTTAAGTTTTGTGCCTCAGAAGACTATTGATAGAATAAAAAGGCAACCCATGGATTGGGAGACAAAAATCACAAGTCTTATATCTTATAAGGACTGATATCCAAAATATATAGAGAACTTCCAAAACTCAGCACCAACACTGAACAACTTGATTTAAAAACTGGCAAGATACTTAAATAGAAATTTCTCTAAAAAAGAGATACAAATGGTGAATAAACTCCCGAAAGCAGTTCATCATCTCTAATCACTACAGAAACACAACTCAAACTACCAAGAGCTAGCACTCATACCCTTTGGGATGGTCACTATCAAGAAAGCAGAAAATATTAAGTATTGGTAAGGATGTGGAGAAATTTAAAATCTTGTATACTGTCGGTGAAATTTTTAAAGCTAAAATTATTGTGGCAAACAGCACAACAATGCCTCAAACAATTAAAAGTAGAAGTAACATATGGTGCACCAATTCTACTTTGGGGTATGGAACTCTTAAAATTTACAGCAAGGTCTGAAGGAGGTATTTTCTCACTTTTATAGCTAAAAAGGGAAGCAACCCAAGTGCCCATTAACAGATGAGAGGATAAACAAAGTGTATATGTACACACACACACACACACACACACACACACACAGTGGCATGTTACTCAGTTTTTAAAAAGAAGTAGAATTCTGACATATGCAACAACACAGATGAAACTTGAGAGCATTATGCTAAGTGAAACAAGAGACTTCCTTTTTAAAAACTATACATTACCTTATATATATTCTTCCCCCACTCCAGGGTTTTACTTTGTGGTTCAGGGTGGCCTTGAGCTCACTATGTAGCCCAGGCAAGCCTTGAACTCACAGCAATCCTCCTGTCCCTGCTGCCCAAGTGCTGGGATTACAGGCATGAGCCACCATGCTCAGCACTATGGTGTATGATACTGATTGCCATGCCCAGCACCAGGGATCAAACTCTGGTCCTTACACTTTCAAGGCAGGTGTAAGAACCACTGAGCTAAATCCCCAGCCCATACTATAACTTACATTAATTCAATGGGTTAACTGTATTCATTGAGAGTAGTCAGGATCACGTACACAGAAAGTAGCAGTAGATGGTGGTTCCCAGGGACTAAGCTTAGGTGACGTAGGGAATTATTTTGTACTGGCCACAGGTTCAGGTTTAGAAGATGAAACCTGAGGAGGGATGGCAGTGACAGTTATACATTACATTTAACAGTACTCAACTACAATATCTAGTTAAAATGATTAAATATACATATTTGTGGGCTGGAGATTTAGCTCAGTGGTTCCGGCGCCTGCCTTGCAAGTGCAAGGTCCTGAGTTTCATCCCTGGTAACCACATACAATGCTGGGCATGGTAATTCACGCCCACCAGCCATCAATACCACATACCACAATGCCGGGCGTGATGGCTCATGCCTGTCATCCCAGCACTCGGGAGGCAGAGGCAGGAGGATTGCTGAGTTCCAGGCTTGCCTGGGCTACATAGTGAGCTCAGGGCCAGCCTGAACTACAAAGTGAGACCCTGACACACACACACACACAAATATATATTTGTTACATGTATTTACCATAATAAAAATAATTTTTAAAAATTATTATGCTAAAAGTTGCTCAGTAAGCCTGCAAAAATTATCTAAGTGGGAAAACAATTTTCAGGACCTCTCAAGTATTTTAGAAAGGCAATTTTAGGTTTTGATAGTGGAGTCACTAATTAGTGTTCATTGGTATGCTAATT
This sequence comes from Thryonomys swinderianus, assembly GCA_004025085.1. NCBI lineage: Eukaryota > Metazoa > Chordata > Mammalia > Rodentia > Thryonomyidae > Thryonomys > Thryonomys swinderianus. The sequence continues at coordinate 28,547 of PVIC010002890.1, forward strand.
TAAAATAAGTATTTCAAAAGCAATGGAGCATCTTAGATCATATTCTGGAACAGAAAAACTAAAATCTGAACCAAGGGAAGTTTAATTAATAGTAATGTACCAAGCTAGCTTCTTAGTTTCAGCATATAAACCATGATCATATGATGGCAACTTAAAAAAAAATCTTAGTGAAGAGTTAAAAAAATGAATGAAATAAGGCTCAGAGCAGAAAGACAAATGGAATAATACAGCAAAAAAAATGCTGTCATATTAAAGAAATAGTTCCAGGAATTTATAGCTCACAAGGAAATAGGTCAAAGAGATCAGGAAAAGGTTGTTTTTTTTTTTTCTGTAGTTATGTTTTCCCAACTATTTCAAAGAGAAAAGTTAATAAATGTTATCTTTATTTTGCCCAAAGGTAACTTATAGGAACTGGAAGGGTTTGGCCAGGATAATGAGTTAATGGACAAAAATATGCCTTTGATGGAATTAAATCCTAGTTAATTAAAGTCTTAGAAAAATTCACTGAACCCAGGGGCATAGACTAACCTACCCTTCTACAATTCACATATTCAGGCTGAATAACAGGAAAAGCAGCCATGCAACTTGGAACCCAGAGTGTGAGATAGCAGAAGGTTGGTGGGGGAGACATGATATCAATGAATGGCCTTTGAAAGAGGTTGATAAAGCTCATCACCATATAAAACAGATCTTTAAAGACAGCACTATGACAAGTAAGAGCAGGTAGCTGCTATTACTTTTATTCACTATAGTGAGGCTCAGATCCAAACTCCTTACACAAGTAAATGTGTCAGATTTTTAAAGTTAACCATGTCCTCCTCTCTTGGATTGCCACCTTCAGCCTGGGCCCCTCTTTACTCTGCTGTCACATAGGGTGTCCCTGCATGGCTTTAAGCTGTGGCGTTGGGATCACCTGCCTTTCCCTTTTGCTGTGGTGTCTCTGTCAGTACTTCATGTCACTGCTCAGCTCTTCAACCTCTGCTCTTCAGATCTCTGCTTCTCTCACTTGCAGTTAGCTGCGTAGCCACACAGTAGCCAAACCTTGCTGATAGGCTAGTGATAGAGCCAGAGGGAACCAGCCCTGCACGGTCACCGCTTAGTCTTCTCTAGAGCAGTCCTAGACAATACATAACCAAACAACCTGGTGTATTCCAATGGAGATGTATTAATGGTCATGAAGTTTAAATTCCATATAATTATCATATCACAAAATATTATTCTTTTGATTTTTTTCCCAGTTATTCAAACAGTTAAAACTATACCAGTGGGACATACAAAAACAAAACAGATTTGGCTTTTGGGCCAGTTTACAGACCCCCTACCCCACATCTGCACTGTCTAACACAGTAGGCATCAGTTACAGGCGACAGTGGAGCACTGGAAATGTGGGACATCTGCACCCAGGTGTGCTAAAGCAGCCTCCACATTTCCAATAGATATTGCTCAAATATTAATTCGTTTTACATTGGTCACATCCTGAAATGATAGTATTTCAAATATGTTACTAATTCTGATCTTTTTTAGCTTTTGAGATGCATCTAGAAAGTTTACCACCCTGTTCCTGTCGGACTGTGATGCCCTCAGTCTTTATGGAATGAATTCACAGGCTCATTCTTGCAGATCAGCAGACCTAGCTCTGAGAAATGAAGTTTTTCCCCCCAAATGTCACAACTGTTTGATCAACAACCCTGGCGTTCTTTTCTGTCAGACTGTGACACTTCCATCCCAGTGCTTCGGTCCAGGTATGGGGATCTGGCAAGGAGAGAAGTGTGTGCAAGTCCAGCACTGACTTCACATCTGCCAGAAGGTAAGCGTCACACATCCTGGCAGGCCTGGATCCTGGGATTACTTCTCACGATCATTGTCCTTCGCCATTTCTAAATTTTTCCCTCAAAGTCTAACCTCAGACCTGCTGATCAGACTCTAGATGGGCTCGTTTGAAAAAACACTATAGATTACTAGTCTCACTCCCAGAGACAGAGAATCAGGTGCTTAGTTTGCACCGAAACAAGAAAACCTTGAGCGATGGTGTCGAATCTGTGGCACGCACACCACAGTGGGCCCTTTGTATCACTGAAAGCATGAGAAGGTTTTCTATCACCACCCCAACTTGTGTCGTGTATACATTCACCTTTGACTTCTGCTGCTGTTGGGATGGTTTTGGATGATCGTGATGGTTCTGGATGATCAATGACACTGAGCCAATTTCTTTAATGTGGTAGGAAATAAAAGATCATAATGGCCTGAAAGCCCTTATTTTGTGAAGTATTCACATAGATAATGTGATGTGATTGTAGAAGAATAATCCTATTATAGAATGATACTACTGGGTAATCATGATTTACCTTCCTTCTTTGTATATCAGAGCAATTTTGGATTTGAGTGGTGGCTCTTAGGTCTTTGAATTTCTTACAGATTTTGTAATTCAGTATTTTATGCAATACCAGCTATATGTGGATGCACAATATACTTTAAATAATGTTAGTCAAAATATTCCTTGTGTGTGTGTGTGTGTGTGTGTGTGCGCGCGCGCGCACAAGGAATTAAGGTTTAGCAAATACTATTTACACATGCTGCCATGGTTTGTAGCTCTGTATTGCATCATGGAGCAGACTTTAAATACTGGGGAGATAAATTCAAAGCTCAGTTTCTTTTGGCACATTTGAGATTTTGCTGGTAGTAGTAGTACATGCAACAAATGAACTCTCCCTAAGACATACAGCTTGAAAGAATCATCAGGTGAAATCTTCACACTGAACATAAGAATAATTTTGGTTAAAGCTAAACAAAGTAATACAATTACCAGAGAAGTGGTCATAGTATGCTTCAAGATGACAAATACAGTCCCAGATGATGCATAGGGAAGAGTTCCTCCTTTCTAAGAAGACTTCAGGGTACAACTGCAACTTGGAGTAGCAAATCAATTAAATGTCAGAGAGACATTTAAATCTGCAGAAGGATTGTCAGAGGCAGACTATAAAATAGTGCCCAGCCTTGCTTAACTTCATGGTGATTTACCACTTGGAATGTTTCTAGCAATTAGTCATTTTGTTTTGGTGGAGAAATGGAAATGCTCCAGGAAAGAAATAAAGCACAAGTACTTATTTTGATATTCCATTCACCAACATGTGAGAAACTAAAGCGAACACACACAGTCTATGTTCTCGAGCAGCCATAATCTAAAAGAAATAAGAAATACCGAGTTTAAGAAAATCTTGACAGAGAAAGTGATAACCTCCGGATGAAGGCTACAAAGGAATGTATCTCCTGGGGCTGTTTCACATGAGGGTCATCAAAAAAAAAAAACAAAAAACTTCAAGGAATGAATTTTGAGCCAGTCGTACAGTACTGATTTGGGCATGAGGGTATGAGGATCTGGTGGAGGAAAAAGATAGACATTTCTCCTCAAAGATTGGTAGGAAACTAAAGGCTTTTACAAGGAACATTCTGAACCTATTGGTGCTGCTGGGGCTTTGGGTCAGGACGGGAGGTGTGAAACACTGCCTCATAAAAACAGTCTAAAGAGAATAAAAGGCTTATCTTAGGAGAAATTGGAGTTCACTAGTACTTTCAACTTTACTGATGAAAGACAGAAGCAAAAGCTCAGAGAAGGAGAAACCTGTGTGACCTACTAATCTCATGCAAACCATTTAGTCAATGTACTAGAATTTAACTCAAGGATAACAAGTCTGGTGGTTGAGAACAAAACAGTGTTTGGAGAGCCAATCCTAATTTCAGTAATTAGTCTTTTGCTGAGAGCATGAATTTTCTCTGAAAATGCCTTATTTCCAGAGTGTTACCCACTTAAAGCCTGGGTTCAGGCTTCTGGAAGATCTGGGTTAAAGTCCTGTAGTACGTAGGATACATGACCTTGGGAAAATCGTTTTATCTAGGTTCCAGATTCATCTGTAAAATGGTGATTATGACCGTTTACCCCATAGGATTGTTTTGAGAATAGTCATAGTAAATTAGGAAAGTGCCTGAGAAGTGCTTAGCAGATATCTGGGGCTGTATAAAAGATGTTGGCCGTTACTGTCTGAGTGGACTGTGGGCCCAACTGGTGTTGACATTTCCTTTGACGTTAACTTAGGGTTTCAAAGGAGTAAATATGGCAGAGCTTGCCTGCACAAGGGACCTAACAAGTATGTGTGTTGCCTGTAACATCCTCAGAAATGTGCTCCAATGCTATGACTGTGCACTTGTAGGACTGAGCAGCCTAGTTACAAGAGAATTTTATTTTAAGTGTCTAAACTCTTCAATTATAAATTTCAAAAGCATACTAATTCTGTCTTACTCCTAGTGCTGAACTGAGGGTTTTGTGGGTGAGGGCTACGTATATTGGCTACGAGAATATGGCCTGTGTGTGTGTCACAACTGGGATTAAAGAAATATAGCCATGGCTAGTCTGAGAAGAGAGACACTGAAAATCTCTTATTGGAGAAAAAAACAGCAAAATTTAAATTTTTTTTTTTTTTTTTTTTTTTTGAGACAGGGTCTCACTTTGTAGTTCAGGCTGGCCCTGAGCTCACTATGGAGCCCAGGCAAGCCTCGAACTCAACAATCCTCCTGTCTCTGCCTCCCAAGTGCTGGGATTATAGGCATGAGCCACCACACCCAGCACTGTGGTATGTGGTTTTGATAGTTGGTGAGCGTGAGTCACCACGCCCAGCATTGTACATGGTTACCAGGGATCAACTCAGGACCTTGAGCTTGCAAGGTAGGCAGCGGAACCACTGAGCTAAATCTCCGGCCCTAAATGTTTTTAAAGTCAAAGAAACAAAGAGGGTAACAGTCCATTTAGAGAGATAGCTCAGTCCTGAGGCCACAAAAATCCTAGCTAGAAAGGTTGAATTCTATAATCATGACGTGGGTCTCATTGTCCATCCCAGAAGTCCAGCAGTATATGAGAAGATTTGGAAGAATTTCCTAACTTCTGTGTTTTTTTTTTTTTTTTTTTTTGAGACAGGGTCTTGCTTTGTAGTTCAGGCTGGTCCTGAGCTCACTATATAGCCCACGCAAGCCTTGAACTCAGCAATCTTCCTGCCTCTGCCTCCCAAGTGCTGGGATTACAGGTGTGAGCCACCACGCCCAGAATTGTGGTATGTGACCTTTTGCTGGTGGGCATGAGTCACGATGTCCAGTATTGTTGTATGTAGTTACTGGGATAGAACTCAGAACTTCGCGGTTGTTAGGCAGGTGCTAGCACCACTGAAGTAAATCCCCGGCCCCTTTTGTGTTTCTTAATGCACCCTTAATTTTCCTCTCACCCTTGCTTCCTTTCTCTGCACATCTCCCTGCAACTAGCCCTCCACCTTCAGAGCTTTCTCTAGTAACCAAAGAACTTCCAACATGAAGTAGGAATATGAAGGAGTGGAATGAGATAGGAAGATCTTCCCAGAGCTGAAATATCCTCCATGTCCCATAAAATAAATTTTGAGTTTCGTGGAACTTCAAAAAGAAAAAGTGCTTTGGAACACTGGAACTAAAAATAAAATCTTTAGCATTTCTATTGCTCTTTTGTGTCAAACATTTGATGACTGATTCTGCCTGGGCAACCATCACATGCTGGGTGCTATTCTAAGTTCTGGTGAGATAGAGGTAAGCCAGACAAAAGATTTGCTCGCATAACTTAGAGACAAAGAAACTTCCGGTTATTTCTAATATGTATTCATGGACGTCTTACAGACCTATTATGTGCTCCTTCAGTTCTCAAACACAATGTTGAGGTGTAACCGTGATGGCTTTGCTGGTAGAAGGAAGTAAGAAAGGCAGCACCACTAGTGGGAGGAGGACAGAAGGAAGGAAGGAAGGGAGTGGGGCAGGGATCAGTTCCAGGTGGGGCAGGGGACTGCGGCTGCTTTCCGGGCTGCCGGCTTTTGGGAGGCCCTGCATGTACTGTCACAAACACCCACGCCGTCCTTGGGCCAGTTGAGTTTCCAGGAATCTACAGGGGGCGGCACATCCCACCCTGGTCTACTGTTCCAAGGCCAAGGCTCTTGGTCGGACTGGAATCTCACCTTCTGCCGGGCTCTCACTGGAGCAGAGACGCTGGGAAGGAAGCCCTTAGGTATCATGAACACACCTGAATATCAGTCTCAAGAATAATCTTAAGTCACTGGACCACTCCGAGCCTCCGTTTCTCTCAGCTGTACAATGAGGACCTAAGCCATTTGGTTATTATGAGAACTGAATAATTAAACCCTGCATAGCTCGTAGTTCGTGCTCAGCACGGGGTAGCTGGCATCTGCCCTAGGGACCTGCGACGTATCTTCAGTCACCCAAGCATTTAACCAAACTCTAGTATCAAAAAGTATTGTCACTATCAGAAGTACATGGTCATGAACTTATCTAAGTAACTGTTGAAAATAAAAGTTTTTTTAAAAATATAAAGATTCTTGAAAAATAAAATATAGTGTCTTTATAAGTATTTTTTTTAAAAACCAGAACACAGCAGCTGTGAGTTGGTGAAGAACCTGTTCACATTTACTCTCCAAACATTACCAGGACACTCACATTCCAGGACTAGATTCTAGAGATGACTTATTAAAAGAAGAGACCTGGCAAAAGCTGCTTTCATCATTTAGGTTATGGATTAACTCTTAGTGACCAGTCTCACTGAGAAAAACAGGTTTTTAAATTTATTAGCACATGTTTGGAGTACACGATTTTTACCATCTTTGTGTGAAATTGATAATGCATCATAATCCTTTTCACATCTCCTTTCTCTTCCCTCCCTCCTCTTTCCACTCATCCTTTGATCACCTTCCTTTATTTTATACATTTGCAATATATGATGTTCATATCTCAAAGTTTTCTTTCTCCCAACTCTAGTGAGTAGGAATTTTAAATTCCTAATGATTAATTCCAGTGTTCTGACTACAAATTGCTATGGTAGCTAACAGTGACTGAAAGGTTACTAAGTGCTGGACACTGTCGTGTATTGCATGTAATAGCTCATTAGTCATCAGAGACAAGTCCGTGATTAGCGCTATTATTAGCTAGCTCCATTCACAAACCAGGAACATAGGCGCACAGATGTTGAGATACTGACCTGCGGCCACACAGTGGCTCAGCAGGGAGCTCGCACTCAGACCCGGGCAGTCCGGCTCCCGTGGGCAACGGCCCGTATCGACACAGCTCCTTACTGTCCTCTAAAACTTAGTCCACAGAACTACGGTTTTCTTTTTGCTTCTTGAAAAGATTATAAACTTTCAAAACATTTCGAGATTTATTCTGAGGTATGAATACTTTGTTTTTACGGTTTCTTGAATTCATTTCATTATTTTAAAATCACACTTAAACTTTTTACTTACCAAAATGATACCAATATTTACTGAAGTGAAGCTATCATATTTCTTTCTGATGTACACTGATTTAAGTTAAAAAATACATTTGAAAAGAATTGATGAAATATTAAGCATGACCACACATGGGTGTGGTCAAAAGGGCAAGTGGCTGTGACCAGAGGCTTGACGGGCACCAAAAGCTACACGGCTGTCTCTGGTCGGGGAGCCGGGGTCTTCCTGGAAGACTGAGCCACAGACGACACAAGGTCATTGGCCAAACTGACAGAAAGTCCAAATGACAGGAAAATGGAAGACTGGAGGACTGGGGTGGACCGGAAGTACACAGAAAAGAATGAAGTTCGGTAATATTTGACCATCCTCTACATAGCTGGGTACTCACCGACTTCCTCTGCCCTTACCAAGGCCAGTTCCATTTCAAAATGGTAACAAAACCAGTGTGGTTTTTTCCCCCCCTTTTTCATTTCAGGATGCTCAGTTTTCTAGACCTTCTAGAAATCCCATGTTTTCTAACTGACACATTGTTACTAGTTCTCTGCTGCACCTTGCAGCCGGTGAATAGTTTCCTAGAATCCAGAAAAGCATAGCTTTAAATACGAAAGCAGATGTTTCAGAATAAATGGTTTTGAATGTGGCGTTGGCCATATAAATGTGTGACTTAACCATTTCCTTAAAATCCTGACCTATATAAAAATTGAGCTCTTTCAATCTTACTTTGCTTTTGGTCAGACCCTGCTACAGAGTTGAGCAGGAACCAGACTCAGCTCTTCTGATTCCAGGTTCAGAAAGTTTTCCCTACTTCCTCCAAATTTATCTCAGAGGACTACAAAGAATATGATAATGCCTTCCTTGGGATATTGGGGCAAAGTTGTAGGCCAAACACAAACCAAGTATTAGAAATCCAAGGAGTCTACTACACGGTGGATGAGGCGTCTGCCCTTCAGCCAAGCGGCCTCCAGAGGGACCAAGGGTCACCACTTGTTCGTGACATGGAGACTGGATGGCCCATCTGCTAGGGGACCAGCTACCACAGAAATCCCAACAGTCCTGCTGGCCTTTCTTTTCCTGTCCCCTCGTTCTGAATTCTTAGGACAGTTCCCACCATGTACTCCAAGTGAGCTCTGCCAGACACAGGTCCCAGGATAAGAGCTTTATGCTGATTCTTACATTCAGAATAGGGACTACTTGGGTTGGTCATATAGAACAGGCCTTTTTTTCTTTTTTTGAGACAGGGTCTCGTTTTGTAGTTCAGGCTGGCCCTGAGCTCACTATGTAGCCCAGGAAAGCCTCGAACTCAGCAATCCTCCTGTCTCTGCCTCTCGAGTGCTGGGATTACAGGTGTGAGCCACCACAGCCAGCGTATAGGCCTTTTTTTTTTTTCCCATCTGCCAGTGCAGGTCAATGGAGCTATCCAGCAGGACCTAAAAGAAAAGGTCCTTTCTAACTCTACTCTGGAAATTTATGATGTACTATTAGAGTACCTACCCTTAAAAAAAGGCCCCTAAACTGTGCTAGATCCAAAATGGCCTCCTTGGCCGTGTCCTCCAAAAGGCAGCCTATCAGGAAGCTCCCTAACCCACCACCCAGGGCAAACCAATCATGATCTGCCACCCTGCTCTCCCAACCCCCATGTCCCCATAAAAACTTCACACCACTTCCCAACGCCCTCTCTCACTGCTGTTCGAGACAGCCCAGTAGCGTTCTTCACCTCCGCTAAACCCTTGCAATGGCTGCTCCTGATTCAACTTGTTTTTCTTTCAGATACATCATCTCTTAGGTTTTGGTTTCCCCATCTACCAAGCGAGGCTGCTATTAAGTCATGTCAAAGTCCCACTTGTCACTACTGTGATTTTTTTTACTAATGCAAAATACAAATAGCTGATTTTAGTCTCTTTCCTAAAGGCAAGTTTTAATACTAGGAAAGATGGGAGGGGTTTAAGTCATGGAATGAGGAGGTAAAGTCACTAGAGAGAGGTAAAGAGAGAGCTGACCGGGCCATGGCACCGGAGGCAAACCCCTGTCCGGCTGCCTCATGAGCCTTTGGCGGCTGGTCTCGCATTGTACAGTCTAGGTTGTCTTGTTATATCATTTCTTCTGGAAAAATTTATATGGACAAAGTGACTTCAGCCCCTTCCAGGGATAAACACGCCTGTGGTTTAATTATTAACTCTTTAAAGTTGTTATTGAAAATGTTCTAAAAAGGTGAATATTTTTCATGCACTGACCCATGGCTAATTTCTCATCAGCTGCTGCCAAGAATGAGAAAGTAAAGCTGAAGACTGAAGCCAGTACCAGGCTCAATAACATCACTTTTGTTTTATTTTATTTTTCTTCAGACAGGGTTTCCCTGTATATTTAGTTCAGGCTGGCTTTGAATCCTCCTGTCTCAGCCTCCTGAATACTGAGATCACTGACATGCCGGACTAATAAACATTGTGCTTAAATAGTCTCTCAAAATGCACACCCTGTCTTTATCACCGATATCACCGCTGTTCTGTTTTAAATTGCACTTTGAAAGAAAAGGAGTAAAGGGAGCCGTGATACAGCATGGAAATCCATGGTGTGCGCTGTTCAGTGCAACCAGAAGCTCACACGGGCCTGGCTGGATTGAGAAACGACAGTTGGGCATAGGGAAGCACATTAGCAGCAGTTAGAACAAAGCATTTGAAGAGAACTGGCCAGAACCGGTCTGCACAAATTCCCCAGCTGGACTTCTTCCTTGCTCTGCCTGGCTGCCAGGCGTGGCCCTCAGGCAGCAGCACCCTTGTGCCCTGCAGCAAAAACGCCTACAGCCCACAGGGCCCTGCCTGCCCTGTGCCTCCACCCGCCCTGTCCTCAGCCCTGCACACTGAAGCCAGAGCACATGTGGTTTGAGGAAGGGCAGGGAGGGAGAGGAAGGCAGCTCCGCTGGCGGCCCAGCTCCTGAAGAAAACAAGGCCGGGAAGAAACATACTGTTCCCTGTAATCTGATCACCTCCGTGCGAGCCTCTGGGCTTCACCCCCCCCCCCCCCCCCCCCCCCCCCCCCCCCCCCCCCCCCCCCCCCCCCGGGCTCTGCCTGCCAAGGCCAAGGGCAAGCTGATTAGATCAGTCAGGGGAGCGGTGCTGGTGATGGTTCCCGGGCAGATTAGAAACACATTGTGGGGCAGACACATGCAAGGCTGTGCCAGCCTCAGAATTGCAGGCTGGCAGGAGGCTGGTGCCACTTCCTGAGGGTGAAAAACTGTGCACCTCGGTCTGTTTGTGTTGAGATTCCAGACCCTGGAGTGGCCGCTGGCTGCTGTTGAGGCCTCCTAGTGAGAAACCTGGGACAACAAAGGCACTGGGACAAGGGTCTCTAGCCAGAGGGGTGCGCGCTGGCTTGAGGGCCAAGAGCTTCACCTCTGAGGGGGAGGAGGAGCAGCTATGGGGGTAGAGGCGTGGAGCTGACTGAGGAAGAGCAGAGGCAGACTGGGCCCTGAGGGGTCAGGCTCTGTGCTAGGTTCTTACATACTTCCCCGGGTTTGGGGCCCAGTATGGTATTCCCACTGAATTGGGAAACAGGAAGCAAGTAGCCCCACCCCCTCCACAGGTCAGGGAGACCCAGAGTTGTCCCATGTCACACCAGCACCATTTGTTTGAAAAGTTAACCCAGCAGGGAATTTTGTCACCAGGAAAACCCTAGAGCATGTGCACTTTAGCTTCTAGCCCAGACAAGGACATAAAGGGCTGTGAGGACCGAAGTACTTCACGCCTTGACATTTTGGCCACCACTAAATTGTCTTGGGGGCCCCTCTGGCCTTTCAAACGCTCCCTGGTGGGCTCCTGGTGGCCTCTACTCTAGCGCCACCTGGTGGTCGTGGACACTAATTCACACTGATTTGGCTGGGACTCTGGTCAAATCACGCCTACATGCTGAAGGCCCATTCCTGCTTCAGCTGCCACTGATCTCCATATCGCCATCAGTTTCTATAATCTTTTCCTTTTTTTTTCTTTTAAGTTTTTTGAGACAGGGTCTAGCTTTGTAGTTCAGGGTGGCCCTGAATTCACTACATAGCCCAGGGTAGCCTCAAACTCATGGCAATCTTCCTGCTTCTGCCCCTGAGTGCTGGGATTATAGGTGAGAGCCACTACGCTCTGCCATCCACAATCTTTGTTAGTTCTTGGCTGCTTCTGCTCACAAATTCACCTCTAGTGTTATTTTCACCACCACCACTCCTTGCCAGAGTGATTTTCCTTTGCCTCTTACAGTGTTTCCAGTGTATCTGTATTTTCATTTGAATCTTTTTTCTTTTCAATTTCCTAGAATATCCTTCTCCCTTCCTCATCTAAGGATTTGGGACATGCTTCTGAGGACTTGGGTTATGTGAATAGCAGAGTATTGTACTGTACCCCATTGGAATTTGTGTCTCTTACCAATACTTGGTCAATGTTCATGCCCACAGACTGGCTCTGGGCATACCGGCTCAGTCCAGTCATAGGGCAAGTTGATTGCCCACTTGTAACCTGTCCCTGGGAGCACAGGTAAGTGCCTCTGCTATGGTTTTCATTAGGATGTTCAGTCCTGGTGTCTGATTCTCACCCAAGGCCTTACAAAGGTTGGGGGAAAGGTTGGCTTTAGGCCCAATGGAGATGGAGACCACATTATTGTTTTGTTTCATTTGTTTTGAGACAGGGTCTCAGTTTGTAGTTCAGGCTGGCCCTGAGGTCACTGTGTAGCACAGGAAAGCATCGAACTCAGCAATCCTCCTGCCTCTGCCTCCCGAGTGCTGGGATTACAGGTGTGAGCCACCATGCCTAGAAATGTTTGTTTTGAGACTGGGTTTCACTATGCAGTTCAGGCTGCCCTTGAACTCTCTCTGTAGCTAAAGCTAGCCTTGAACTTGCAGTGATCCTCCTGCCTCAGCCTTCTGAATTCTGAAACCCCAGATGTGTGCCACCACACCTCGTTTAGTGGCAAAGTTTGAGCAAGAAAAGAATTTGCTCATAGTTCAAGCTGCAAGTACATTCAGATGAGTAAATGTTCATTGCATAAAAGGAGGAGCCATAGTGGGAATTAAGAGGCAGGGTCAAGCCAAGGACATGGAGGAGAATAGAGGCCAGGAAAAGGAGAAGAGGACGGTTTTGTTTTAGAGTTATGCATGAGAGTTGGTTAGTTAAATGCTTTTGATCACGTTCCACTGTAGAAGTTCTTTCAGAATCCTGGTGCAGGAGGCAGAGAGGCCAACAGGAGTGGAATCAGCAGTAATAATAATAATAATCAGTGACAGCAATTATTTTATGTACCAAATTTGCACGTAAGTCAAAGGGCACATTACACTTGTATTGTCATGAAATGTAGCGATAAATTCAACATACATAAGGTAGATTTTCCTCTGTTCAAGAGAGTTAAAACAGGTGTCAGTTTGGATGAAAAATACACCAAACGACTAGGATACAACCTATGGGATTTCTTATTCAGTAAGATCATATAGAAGCCCAGGAATCTATATCTTTTAGGTGGAGATGCTGATAATAATAAAGAAGTAGGCAATATCATTTTCAAGGGCCTCTTCAGTTCTATGGTTTATCTGCTCCAGGAAGAGTCAATTTAACACAAACTGTGGCTCAGAATGAAAAGTACAATGCAAAAGAAGGGAAAATAGCAAGAAAAGAAGAAGTCACCAAAGTGACTTGAATTGTGACCCTGTAGAAGACCACAGCTCATTCAACAGTCCAGCCATGGAGTCCTTGACCAACTCTCAGGGGCTGCCCACATGACAAAATAAGGAAAAGTTGATGTTTGTTGGATTTCTAAGTTTTCAGGTCAGTATACATGGAACTGATCTGGGTAGGTCAGCAGTTTAGCAAAATCAACTGTTGTCAGCGACGGGACCCTCACAGTGAGCAAGAGGAAATCTCTGAGTCTCTTTGGCTGATCTTCAAAATTCTACTCCAGGCTTTGAAAAGCCAAACCTTTTGTTTGAAGGTGAGTCAACTTACAGACAACCACACACTAATTCCTTAAGCTCAAACAGGTAAACACCAGGGCCAGGCCATGCCACGTGGTGATCTCACCCAGCCCTAGGTCAGGTGTCTGGTAACCAGCAGCCGGAGGTAGCACCCTCCACCTTAGATTTCTCCAGGCTCCACTTTCTGAGTTCTGCTATGATCTATTTCTTCTAGGTACTGTTTCCCCCCATTCTCATTCCCTGCCCTAGTCTTCTGCTTTGAAAGAGACTCTGGAAGTTTCGCCTGAATTTAACTTTTCTTCTCCCCGTAGCTCCTCTCCCACCTCCACACTCTCCATCCTGTTATGAAATCCCTAGAGGCCTGGATCACTGGTTTCTAGGACACAATACCCTGTCAGTCAATACCCTGTGTGCAGCTCCTAGGGCTCCTACTCATCTAGAGAAGAGGCTGAGGGTTGGGCTCCAGTCTGAACAAGGCCTCGATGTTTCCAGTCATGGCAACATAGGACCTGAGAGCCAAAGAGGCAGAACAAATCACAGGTTAGGAGTAGATAAGGAAGGAAATGCTGTTACCAGTCAGAGTATTCAGCTTCTCTCCACTGACTAGTGGGCCTGTTTGGGTTCAACCAATGCAAAAAGGCTATAAAACAAGGAGGATAATGGTTTTCCGTGCTGGTTGCACATCAGAATCACCAGGTAGACTTTTAAAGAAAAACACCAATGTTCCAACTCCGTGACAAAATGGTTAAGCCAGTTTCTCCAGTGTTGATCTCAATGTTGTTTTCAAAAACATCCCTAGAGATTTTTTATCACAGACAGATTTGAATCCACTGAGATAATGAGAAGATCAGATCCTTTCATTGGGCCTTGAGTACCTGTTGCCTCTGTCTTTTTCAGATACAGGTGGCCAGATTCTTATAGAAATAATTTGGCAGGTAGAAACAGCAAAGGTTTTTGAGCCATGTGTGACTTTGGATCTTGGCCCTGTCGCCTAGAAATTATGACCTTGGATCCGTCCTTATGCCTCTGAAGGTAACCAGAGGATGCATGTGATGGGGTATTTAAGCACCCTGCATCTGATAAATTTAAAACATACATTTGTTGCTTTCCTGTCACCGCCCAAATAGCTCCCTTCACAGACCTTCCTTAGGTGCTGAGACAGCCTAGGAAAGATGAGACATGCATCAGACCTACTGCTTGTATTCTCTGGGAAATGGAGATGACACCCCACACCCAGACTTGGCGGGGAGACAGCAATGGCTGCTTACAGACAACCACACACTAATTCCTTAGGGTCTATTCCTCAGTCAGTTCTTTCTAGAGTCAAGTGTCCCAGCATCAGGATGCCCAGGCTATTGCTTAATTGCTTTTAACTTCCTTTGGCTTCCCTGTTCTCTCATGTATTGTCCCAGTCGAAGTGCTTGTTTTTTTTTTTTTTGTTGTTGTTGTTTTTTTTTTTTTTTGAGACAGGATCTCACTTTGTAGTTCAGGCTGGCCCTGAGCTTACTATGTAACCCAGGCAAGCCTTAAACTCAGCAATCCTCCTGCCTCTGCCTCCTGAGTGCTGGGATAACAGGCATGAGCCAGCAAGCCCAGCACTGTGGTATGTGGTATTGATGGCCGGTGGGCGTGAGTCACCACGCCAGCATTGTATGTGATTACCAGGGATCGAACTCAGGACCTTGCACTTGCGAGGCAGGTGCTGGAACCACTGAGCTAAATCTCCAGCCCAGTGCTTGGGTTTTTGACCTGAGATAATTGTTGGATTGGCTCTAGGCATTACTCCCTACAGGGAGACCAATCTTGGGCATCTAACCTGGTACCTCACCTGACCCCTGCCCTTATGTCTCCCAGGACCAGCATCTGGTGCTCACTGGACAGCCCCAGTTGTGTTTCTCGCCTGTTGGCAGAGCTTCCAGTAGCAACTTGTGCCTACCTAACCCCCTAGCTGCTAGGTTTGATGGCCCCTGTACTTACCACCGCCCCAGCACTGAGATAAAAGGCCATGCTCTGCTCGACCCTGTTCCTGGATCACTTAACTGCCCTATCCAGGACTGGCTCAAAAGCTGCATGGGTCATTCCAGCTTTTCCCTTCCTTTAAAGAGAGTAAATTTCCCCTCCGGTCCTGTCTGACCCCTCCCCGTTACCCGCCTCGAACTCACCATTTTCCATTCTGAACTATTTCTACCCAAGCCATTCATGCATTGTAAATACTTAGTGGAAAGCTCTGTTTGCTACAGAGTTTGGAGATATAAGGAACAATAATTGTTCTAAGATGGAGCAGTCTTCTCAGAAGAGCTCTTGAAAAATGCTTTGTACAAATGATGAGGAGACTCTAATGTAATATAAGAAATACCTAGTAATACACTAATCTAATCTTTCCTGAAATCCAAATCAACTCTAATTTTTCAACCATGCCTCTAGCTTCTGCGTTAATTAAATCAAAACATATATGTGGATGTTGTAGGACAGGACCAGAGAATCATTCTTCATTTTTCTGCTCAAAGTCATTCCTTATAGTCATTCACTATAGTTATTAAATTCATACTGCCAGCTTGTGGGTGGTTTGGATGACTTCTGCAGTGTTTCCACACCTGCAAAACGACCAGTGGGTCAGCTTGCACAAGCAGGGTAGGAGTGGTCTTCGAAAACACAAAGTCCAAGTGGAGATGCTGCCAGATGTGGCGGAAGGTCAGCATTACACAGCACTTAAGTTGAATCAGAACCCAAGGCTGCCTTTGAGATGACATCACCTGGGTGTGATATTACAAGGACAGCGACTAGTCTCCTTTCCTGACCAATTCTGATCAACCTCCAGCACTGTGTGACAAGAATTTGGGGGCCCAGCCCAGGCTGCATGACGAGAACGCACTGATCGGTTGTGACGTCTGCTGTGGGTGTGACACTCAGTCAAGAGCAGGGCTGCTGCCGTCAGAAGAATGAAAGCTCAGGTCTCATCTGTGCCACTCAGTAGCACAGGGATATGGAGCAAGGCGCTGACCTGTTTTGGACTTGTTTTTCAGCAGTAAACTACAGGCACCTGCTTCCCAGAATTACTGTGAGGATTAATCGAGATAATGCAGTGTTTAGCACCGCGTCTGGCACAGACCACTCAATAAATATTAGCTATTACTATCATAGAAAGCAACATGTTGGCCCAGGTGTGGGGCCACTTGTGGTCAGCATACCTGCCTTCCCAGGTGCAGGCTTATGAGTCACTGGGGAGCTCTATGATTAGGACACCTTTCAAAGGCACTGGTAGAGATAGTTGAAATTTCCTGTTTTCTAGGATATTAGCAAAAGCTTTTCAGTTGATAGTGCTAATTTTTATTCTATAGAGATTTTATTTCCTTTGTGAAAAGTAAATACTATCTCAAGACCATTATAGGCAAATTCAAATAATTATAGGTCAAATTTACTTGACCTTACAACTGGATCCTAATGTTTATAGGACAAAAAGAAGATCCTGGTCCTCCTTGGACTGTCTAGCCTTGTCGTCTGAGCTCCTTATATATCCCCTAAGCCCCAGTTATACTGAACAACTTATTCCTCCAAATCATTATATTCTTTCCTATCTTTGTGTCCCTACTGTTCCTCCCTTAGATGCTTTTCCCCCACAGTGCCTGCTTATACATTTTATCTAGAATTGTTTGCATAAGATTGAAGTTATTTATCCTTTGACTATTGGACTGAACTTTTCAATTAAGTAGTCTTTGACTAGGATTTTCTTTTTCATTAAAGATTTAATTTCTTTATTGGTTGAAGATTGCTCAGATTTTGTGTATATTCTTGAATCTTCAATGTATAAATTACAGTTCTATTATCTTTCTAAAAAATAAACTGACCTTGCCATCTGTCATATGATCACAATACTTGTGAAGGTGTTTAATAAAAATTTTAAAATTACACATATAATAAAAATGTGCACTTAATTTAAAAATCTCTAGAAAAATGATAATTATTTAGATATCTAACCATTATAATTATAAGTGACCAGAGGTTGACTAGTGCAGAAAATCTCAAGGTTTGTGAAAATTTTCACCTTGTTGAGCTTCTGTAGTTGGAAGACTATTTTTTCCCCCATCAAAAACAGAAATGGGGGGCTGGAGATTTAGCTCAGTGGTTCCGGCACCTGCCTCGCAAGCGCAAGGTCCTGAGTTCAATCCCGGTAACCACATACAATGCTGGGCGTGGTGACTCACGCCCACCAGCAATCAATATCACATACCACAGTGCCGGGCGTAGTGGCTCACGCCTGCCATCCCAGCACTCGGGAGGCAGAGGCAGGAGGATTGCTGAGTTTGAGGCTTGCCTGGGCTACATAGTGAGCTCAGAGCCACTATGAACTACGAAGCGAGACTCTGTCTCAAAAACAAAACAAAACAAAAAAACAGAAATGGGGTTTTAACAGAGCAATTTTCCATCTAGCAGAAATTTTCTCTTTCACTGAATGAGAGATTGTGAAAAGTGGGTCACTTTCTTTGGCCCCTATGATAGATAAATCCCACATGTTGAAAGATGTCAGCATCATCTACTGATCCTAGACCACTAACTCCTGGGTGGATGCATACAAGAAATATCATTATCTTACTTAAGCCATTGCACTGTTGAAGCACAGTTTGCTGTAACTGGGTCTATTGCTAGCTAATGCTCTTAATAATGGGTAGACTGCAAGCTGTATTTTAGTGTCGAAGTCTTTTATCTATTAGGATTTAATTTTAATCTAACTGAGAAAAGGTCAAAGGTCAATTATATTGGTGGAAATATTCTTTTGATTGTATAAAGCCTAGTTTTATCTTTTTCTCCTTAGAAGATATATTTTTATTTTTCAAGAAAATTAATGTGCCAGGCGCAGTGGCACATAATCTTAGGTATTTAGGAAGATGAGGAAGAAGGACTCAAGTTCGAAGCTAGCCCTTGTGGTCATGGGCCTTCGTGAGATTCTGCTTCAAAACTGAAAAAAAACTTTTAAAAGAATTAATGTAATGGCTGAATAATTACTTATTTTAAGCTAGGAAGCCACTTTATTTTAATTCTAGGAAACACTCAGTCCTTTGTTTTCCTGTGGTTTCTCCATCTGAGGAGACACTGGCTTGCATTTCCTTAAGGGGAACATTTATATAAAACCTAGGAAAGTTCTTCTCAGATTATGTGTAGTTAAGGACAATTTAAAAAATTATAGTAATTTATTTATTTATTTATTTATTTATTTTGGAGACAGGGTCTCGCTTTGTAGTTCAGGCTGGCCCTCAGCTTACTATGTAGCCCAGGCAAGCCTCAAACTCAGCAATCCTCCTGTCTCTGCCTCCCGAGTGCAGGGATTACAGGCGTGAGCCACCACGCCCATCACTGTAGTATGTGGTACTGATTGCTGGTGGGTGTGAGTCACCACACCCAGCATTGTATGTGGTCACTGGGATCGAACTCAGGACCTTGCGCTTGCGAGGCAGGCGCCAGAACCACTGAGCTAAATCTCCAGCTTGTAAATTATTTTATAGAATACAGTAAAAACATGAATTTTTAGAAACAAATAAATTTAGGCTAAACATTATCATTGAAGGAAATTTTTTTCAGTTGAACAAATACAAATAGTACTCTGTCAAAGGTCCATAAAAGTTTCCAAACACTCTCAACTCCTGAATTTAATTGTTTCAAACAGTAACAAACAGTTCAGAGAAAGGAATCTATGCCTGAGTAAATGTGGCAATGAATCATTACTGAGCTTTCAGCTTCTAGTTAAGTACCTTGGGTATTGGAGAGAAATTTACCTTAGCCCGGATTTATTGAGAGATAAAGGGTTTTCTAAATTCCCCAAATTTCCTTTCATGTCTCAAAAACACAGCTCAGAGGTCCAATTGCCGGGAGTTATTCCAAGGCATGGTATTTGGGCAAACAGGATATGATTTGGGATTCCCATTCCTAAAATAGAAGAACATTTTTCCTTGTTACTGAAGAGTGGGACACAGTAAAAGTAATAGGGTTCTGATATGAAAGGTTTTATTTTGTCCTAGAGGTTAAATCTTCATGGAAACATATATTTGGGAACCCAAGAATTTTTGCCTTGGGCCTACTTTTTTTTTTTTTTTTTTTGAGACAGGGTCTCGCTTTGTAGTTCAGGCTGGCCCTGAGCTCACTATATAGCCCAGGCAAGCCTCGAACTCAGCAATCCTCCTGTCTCTGCCTCCCGAGTGCTGGGATTACAGGCATGAGCCGCCATGCCCAGCACTATGGTATGTGGTATTGATGGCTGGTGGGCGTGTCACCATGCCCAGCATTGTATGTGATTACCAGAGATTGAACTCAGGACCTTGCGCCTTGGGCCTACTGTGAAAGACAGGTTTCTGGCATCACAGCATCACGCTCTAGCATGACCTAGAAGTAGAAGCCCGTCATGCTGGAGAGAGTATCTTGAGGAATCATTCTAACCAAGCAGTTCCAGATATCAGGCCTGTACATGTGGTGTCAGGAAGCCTAAGAGCTCTGATCCATTGCTGTGGGAGGACACGGAAACTACAGAGTCTTGTTGAACAGGAAGAGGCCCAGGGTCTGAGGGAGCAAAGGGTTATTGTGGTCATGGGCCTTAATTTGTAGCAAAATCTACATCACCTTGAGAGGAAGGCTGTATTCAGCTTTATCATTAATCAGCATTATCTGACAACAGACTCATTGCTTGTGAGAGCCTAGTTTCATTTGATTTACTGTATGTTAATAAGGGAAAATCTCATACCAATGAAAACGTTCCTTCCTTGTTATGTCAAAGGACCCAGTCAAGAGCCATTCATTCACTGATGCCCAGACACTCTTCGAGTCCTCTCTTCAAGCCCAACTTTACTATCCCTGAGTTACTACCATAGAAATCTCTGGCCCACAGTGGCACTGCTCCAAATCACCTGCTCTCTGTGGGAAGTGACCTGAGAATTGTCACTGTGAGGCCTGGAGATCTGCACTGGGTGCTGCCCCAACTAGCAGTTAGGTCTGCACTATGAACGGTGCTGCCCAGCTCCCAAGAGAACTGCAACCTCATCCTGAATAATGGGATCTGTCTAGTTGCTGCCTTGGGATGCTGGATCAGTGGTGATAAGAGATAAACAATCTTTGGCCCAATGTTGTTCTCCGTCTGCTCCTCATTTAAGAATTTGCTGTTCTGCTTTTATAGAATGGAATATTTCTATAGGAAACTTGGTGTGGGAATGTGATGAGGGGAAGGAATAAATATGATACAGAAAGAAAATAAAAGAGCATGTATAAAGGGGAGAGGAGGTGTGGGTGGGTAGGGATATGGGTAAAAATGAGAATTAACTTGTGTCATATACTGGTACAAATTCCCCAATGTTATATGTGATTTTGAGATGTATATAAATTGTACCAATAAAGAATTCAATTATTAAAAAAAAGAATTTGCTGTTCTTTCCTTAGCGATTGGGTTGATCAACAAACTCCTTTGTGATGTGCTTAGAATAAAGTTATTCTTGTCTCTAGACAGCTTATCCAATAGACTGGAATTGGCACAAGAAAAGTGGCCTTCAGACAGTAGATGATAGGGAAGTTACAACTCAGAAAGAAAGAACTAGTTGTAGACTAGGTGTAAGAATTAAAACACTATTTTATTTTTCTTTTTTATTGATTCTGCAGTTCTCTGTTTCCAAGTCTCTAACTGTGACTATAGACAATTGTTAGCTGCTTCTGACGTCACTAATGTCCTTGAAATCTGTATAAGTATAGCACTGTGAATAAACTCGGGGCTTGCTCTGTATTGACTGAGAGGTCCTCCTGATCCCATTATTCTGTCTTCTTTCTTTTCTTAGCCATACCCCTCGACTTCGAAAACCCGCTGTTTTGTCCGGCAGGCTCCAGCAGCTCTCAGCCTAGACTGCAGGCTGTGAATCCTCACGTGCAGTGGACCTGATAATGTCAGTCCCCACTTAGGAATTATCATGTCAATCTTCCACATGGTCTACAAGCACACTCAGGAAGATGGCCTGGTGATGGCCTCATAGGTTTGACAGGTAGGCATGCCATTCAAGCTACTGTGGTTGACGTGGCTTTGGAGGCTGCTGAACAGCAAAGAGGAAAAAAGGTCCTGAATTTTACTAAATTTCCACCAAGTTAAGAGTCAAGTCTTATTTGTTCTTCAATATTCTCCTTCTGGCATTAGCTCCTGCTGAAATGAAATGTATGCCATCAAAATCCACATGATTCTGGTATGAGAATGAAGATTTAAATGAGTTCCAGAACGTAGGATAGATATTGTGAAATAGAAAACATTCAAAGGGTAGGGGTAAGTAACAAGGGGAAAAGAAAAAATATGATGCTATAAAAGGAAACAAAGCACATGTGTATGGGAGGGTAGCAGGGTGGGTAGGGAACAGGAAAAAATAAGAATTAACTCATATCATCTACTGCCACAAATTCTCAATATTGACAGTGATCACAATGTGTATATAAAATATACCAATAAAGAATTCAATTTAAAAAATCCACATCATGCTTCCACTTAGCCATGGAGATTAGTCACTAGAGGAATGTGGTGGGTCACACCCCAGATTGGTAGAGGCCTGACAGGGAGTGATGGTGGAAGAGTAGAGACTGTCAGTGTTCAACTGTCAGCTAGGAATGAAAGTAGCAAAACAACACTGAGTTCAACTTCAGGTAACCAACTGAATGGTAACAAGTACATAAATAAGAAAAGTGAGTAAGTCAGCTGGTAAGTTTTGTAGGGAGTAGGCAGCTATTTGGAAACATTATACCATGGCTAAGTATGGGAATAACATCAGGCCTCTTCCTGGGTTACCAGAAAAGCAGTTTTTTTTTTCTTGCCAGAGGCGAGGCCAGTAGATGTGGACAGAATGTTGGCAGCATTCTGAAGCAAACCGAGTAGGTCAAGTCCTTTTCTGAAAGCTCTCCATGTTTTTCTGTAACTTAGTGTGAAATCACCCGGCTATAGCAACAAACCCTAGAATTTCATTACTAGAACCAACCTCAGAGGTCCTCAGAGCTCACATGCTCTTACCAGACAAGATAATGAAGGATTACAGAAGGGATGGACCGAAGCCATGCAGCATTGAATTGCAGGTCTTGGAAAACCTAAAACAGCTGACCCCTCTCAGTTAGTGTGTTTCTCTAGTACATAGTTTGATTCCTAATACTGTGTGTGGCTTCAGTTAATTCCTGTTTCTAATAGCACCATGTCTGCTGTGTACTTTTTAACAAATCCTGATTATAGTGAATAGCAGTGGTGTTCACAGCCCTTCTGGTAGTAAGAACTGTCTTGGCAATTTCTAGTTTTCTTACTAGATGCTAAGTTTAAGAGACTGAAATATAAATACCTTTTCAGTTCCTGTTTAGTAAAGCAAAATTCCTAATGTAGTCTTGGATTCTAAAGCAGCCTCTGGAGCAAGGTAACATTCAGGAAATTTATTGAATGTCAATAAGAAAATAGCTTTCATATACTGAAAGGGCATTAATTATATATCCCAGAAGTAAAAATGTGCTAAACCAAAAGCAGTGACTCTGTGTGACAGGGTAGAGGTGTGAGCTAAAATGATCAGCTCTGTGAAGTTTCTAGAAAGGAGACTGTTGAGCCAAGGATGAGGGGGTAAGGCTTCATGTTTGAGGTGGGACATGTTCCTCTTTATGTCCAACGAATGGGGACCCTGTGCCAAGGGAAGGAAGCCAGAGAGTGAGGACAGAGGTGTGGTGATGAGCAGAACTACTTCTAAACAGATCGCTAAACCATGATAAAAGAGCATGGTAGAGAAGAATAGCACGGGATAACATAATTCTTGACAATTCAGAGAGAAGATTACAAAGGACCCACCATTAGAAATAGGAACCACACAGATTTTAGGCAAAGAAATGACCTGAAAGTAGCTGCCCTGGCATCTAGGACACATATACTGGAATTCTGTGAACCAGGTATTTCACTTGTATTGCAAGATACATCATCAAAAGCTCAAACAAGATGCCCCAGTGTAGAGGAAGCACTGCATATGCTGTATGTTCATGTCACCCTAAAGAACCTTTGTTCATTCTTCTAACTCCGTGTGATGAAACACCAAATAGTTTTATTTCTGGAATATTGTTTGTTTGAGGCAAGGTCTCACTGAGTGGTGGAGGTTGATTAGTGGAATTCACGGGGAAGTGAGTGCTCAGCAGTCTCATGCGACTCTGGGTTCCCTGTTGCAGCCTGGGGCTTTCAGAGTGAGGCACAGCTAAGCGCAGGTTGGCTCTGGGAAGCTATGACTCGTTTGCTGTGATTGAGGTTACTGCAGAGGCCCCTGGACGCTCCTTCGCTGGGAGTCCCTTGCACACTCAGGGCGCAGATGTGATTGCATCATCCGGGTCCGTATGGAGGAGGACTCCTCCGGCACAGTTTTCCCCAAGGCACCACGGAAGGCAGTGTGCTCGCTCACACTCACCCTACTCTCAGTTGCAGTGGCTATGGCCCGAGTTCTGTTGTCATTTGTTTTGCCAGCGTTGATGACATAAACTGGAGCGGTTCAGAGAGAAAGAAAAGCCACTTTCCTCAGCAGGGATCTATGGCAGAACTTCTGAGCTTCCTGTCTGGCTTAGGTGGGTAGAACTGGTTGAGACATTTGCATAGAGACAGGAGGAGGAATTATCATTACTACACAGAAGGGTGCAATAACTTCCCAAGTTTCGAACTTAGGAGAACAGCTGGGTCACAAGTAAGTAAATATTCCTGTATAATTTCAGATAATCATCAGCTTCTATTTACACCAAAAATTAAAATTTTCTCTTTTTTTCCACTGATGCAACAGGAAATGTGGTCACACAGCACACCTAGGGAATGTCACAACTGTTGTTTTATGGGTTATTATTGGAGATCAGATTCAAAAGAAGGTCAATAGCTCCTTTGTTTTCTTCACCATCAAGGATTTGTCTAAACTAACTTGTCTGAGATTAAAACCAACACCCGATCAGTGGAGATTTAGTGAGTTATTTCCCTTAATTATAGGCTCCAAGATGACATTTCATATACTTGCTCTGACTGATTGGAGTGGGTCTTGAAATGTTTGGGGTTAAGAAATGGATTAAGGAGAAAAACTGTTTACATTTACTAGGGGCACGTTCATGAGTACAAGAGGAGGGAAGCATACCATGGACATGGCCCTTGTTGATCTTATGCTAACTGATACCCCTTACATTACTGTCAGTTAGAACGCTTTTCCTCACCCCCCAGCACAGAACATCAGAACGAGGACTTGGAGATTTCAATGGTGCTTGACTTCTTTTGATTCTTTACTCTCACTCAGATATATGCCAGTGACAAAAACTTTTTGAAATCTCTCATCCTTTCTATTCCCCTACCCTAAACCTGGTCCAAGCCAAACCTTAGACTATCAAAGAATGTGTTATCATTTGAAAAATGTATTGCAGTCCTAGGGATGCTAATTGGATATCCAGAAATAGTTGTACAAAATATTGTACAATCAACTGCTGTTGATTTAATTTGCTGAGCCCTTGAAGGTTTGTGTTGATTTTTCATTAGCAGAACCCGCTCCTCTGCCAGTGTGTACATAGACTAGCTGCTTGGTTGGCCTTACCACTTCGAGATTTCACTAATTTATTTACCTGAAATTTCATTAATTTATTACCTCACATTTGATAAACCATAGTGTACAAAGCCCTTCCTATACAGCATTACATGAAGTCGCCCACGGGTTTGGGTAGTAGTTATGAAGCAGCAGAAAATAAATCAAACTACTCCAGAAGAATGGAAGATGCACTCAGGAGTTTTGGAAGCAAAATATTTATTGCCAGCCAAGACTGACCTTGACCAAGAGGTCAGCCCAGCACAAAGGCCAGCGGCCCCTTAATTACACCAGGGAAGGAGGTATGGTTACACATGTGAGGCACTTAGGTTACATACACTGTACTTAGGCTCAGAGAACATAGGATTACATAACTGGGTAAGGAGCTACAGAAGAGGTGGAGATACAGCGTCAAAGACTTATTATATTAATTTTCTCTTCTAAGTAATACAGGTTAGTTTATCAGATGGTTACTTCACTCTCAGTATATTTATATGGCTTCATTTTCATACAGCTCTTCGGGAGACAAAGACATCCCTGTGCTCTCTGTTTTAGTATATGTGCTGCTGAAGTGAACATGATTCCTATGATATCTGACGGAGCTCAGGCCCCATAAAGAAGAGGAAGAGGAAAGGGGAGCTGCTCTTTTACTTCTCAGGCCCACCTATAGCAGAAGAAGCTATTTCCCAGTTCAGTACAGTATGTATCGCTATCCCCCATTTTATACGTCCAGAACTTTATCCAAGCTCCTGTAGTCCAGCTCGCTCCTGCCTGACTCGGCAGTTCCTGTTTTCTCTGCTATCTGCCCCCTCCTCCTGTTATACCTTTTCTTCACTAAAAATGCCGATAAAAGTTCCCAACCTCTTCTCAGGGTAAAACGAACTAATGACAGGTCTGCAGGCTACCACCCTGTTTTTCATTCTGCTCAGTCATGCAAACTCTGCTCCTGTTCCCACTTGCCTCCCTCCTCAGTCCCTGCCTTGGCAGAAACTGAGCAGAGAGAAAATAAGTTCAGAATGTGCTTCTGGATCCCATCTGTGCACCCTTCCCCAAGCTGCACAGGGTATCAGTTTGGCAGGTCACCTTCTGCTGGCGCTGGGCTCCAGGACCTTGAGATGTGAGGGGAGGAGAAGGGACAATGGACTGAAGACTGAGCATTTTCAATGCATGTTCTATTCTCATTTCTATTCAGGGTTCCTCATTAGGCACAGATGCACTGGGCCTGTTTCTCCTCTTGAGTTGGCAGAGCCCAAAGCCCCATTAGTAGCAGTGCGCATTAGGGGAGAGGAAGAAGGCTGAAAGGGCTAGAATTTCTGGTCCAGCTTTTTAAAGAAAAGAAGAGAATGAAAGGCCTACAACACTCAGAAACCCTTCTTTCCTTGCTCATTCACATGGAAATACAACCTGATGATCATGGACCAGGAGGTGATAGCCCAAGGAACAGGGGTCAAGGTCACCTCCAGCTCCAGCCCCAGCCCCAGTAGCATTTACCCCTCAGGCCACCAGTGCCACATTACAAGGATTTACTGTCTTGTCTTTGAACACTTGTTAAAAGAGCCACACATATCAAACTAATAAGTACTCAAGACCCAGAAGAACCTTTCCTGTCTACGTATGCACACAACTTGGGTGCTGAGAAAATTCCCTGTTAGGCACAAGAACCCACATGCTTGTTGTATCTTGTACGACACAGAATGAGGACAGCAGGGGCAATGTGGGCAGTGGCTGTGGAAATCCTTCCAGGGATTGTGTTTGTGCTGGGTAGGGTGCACCTAGGCCTGGTGGGTGCCAGGGTCAGTGCCAAAGAGGGAAGCTGTAGGTCCAGTTTCTTAAAATTGAAAAAAGCAAGTACTGAAAGGAGATCCTTATTTTGCAACCTGGTTTCTTGATGACAGACACAGAGATAGCAGCACCACCTTTGTTATGATCATTCTGCTTGTTATCTGACATATGAACACATTGCCCCAAGCACAGAATTACTGATGATAGATAGGGACATGCTAACCTGGTTCTGGTGGCACAATATTAGCCTTCACCCTCTGGGTCCTCAGTTCATCCTCACTGCCACCCCAGCAGACAGGTCTCATGCTATTAACTTTCCCTGCTTACAAACAAGTTTCTGTGTGTGATGTGCCTATAGCTAGCAAAGATGACTCTCACCGACTGCCAACTTTTTTCTCAAGAATTTACCTTCTAGAAAGATCTCAATCTGACCAACATGTTAAGATTGGGAAGAGACATCAGATTTAGGATTGTGAATAACTCTTGAAATGCAGACAATTTTGACACTTGGACTTCCCAAAGAACCACCAATTACCAAGTCTTCCCCCCTCCAAGTATTGGGAATTAATCCTGGACCTTTACACTGAGCTACAACCCCATCCCTTTTTTAAATTTTATTTTGTTGTTTTTTTAAGACAGGGTCTAATTTTGTAGTTCAGGTTGGCCCTGAACTCAATATGTAGCTCAGGGAAGCCTCGAACTCACAGCAATTCTCCTTCCTCTGCCTCCCAAGTGCTGGGATTACAGGCATGAGCCACCACACCCGGCACTGTGGTGTGTAGTACCAGGGGTTGAATTTGGGAGTTTGCACTTGCCAGGCAGATGTTGGAACCACTGAGCTAAATCCCCAGCCTGGAGACTTTTTCTTTTTTACAAGACCTAAGCTGAGACTGTAATGTTAAGAGACACCCTGATAACAATATCATGAAAACAGAGATACCATGTATTCCAGATTATGAAGATGACTTTGCACACAGGGCTGAGTGTTCTGGATTCCAGTGGCATTTGAGTGTCACATTGCTTTTTGTCACTTGTTTCTTCTTCTTTCCCCATGTGCTGACTTTTTACATTTCTTTCCCTGTGTTTATTGTGATTCTCATTGCCTTCTGTACCATACTGTTCCGGGAGATTTGCTGATGAAAGTCAGAAATTTTTATTTTAGCATCTGTGTCCAACGGAGAAAGGCAAACAGAGAAAGCTATTCAACGAAAAGCTGCAAACATCTTACAAGCCCCAGAGTCCTCATCACCCTTGGCCACATGACTGTGCTGTCATGCATCAGTGAGGATGGTGCTGTAGAGTGGCGCCAGCTAGTGCACGACCTCAGGTCCTAGAGGTCTTTGTCTGGAAGTGGGTGGGTGTGGAGAACAGAAACTCTCTCCTTGTACAAGTGGGAATTGATTTCCCCCAAATCACATAGCTAGTCAGTGGCAAAACAGAAGCTCATTTCTTTTTGAGTTAGTCTTATCTTTCCTATAATTTTTACCTTTGAAGGAAGGACTGAAAGAAATATATAGCACCTTTTTTTTCTTTTTAGAAGGGAAAATAAATCATTTGTGTATTCTCTACCAAGGGAACAGGAAGATAGTGTGGACTTATAAGACAAAATTACCCTGCTGACTGGTGTGAGAAGACAGCAGCACAGAGGGCATGCAGTGGACACCATTACTTCCCCGAACTCCCTGAGATGCCCTTCCTGTGCTTACTTCTCTCTTCTGTGTTGATCTTCACTAGAGAACTGGAATTATAGACAGGTCAGGAATTGCATGTGATTTGTCCTGAGTTCCCTGAGCCATGGCATTCACCTCCAGTTCTTCAAGGTGGCTGTGATATAGAGAAAACATGATAGAAAAGATTTAGCAAAGTCTGCTGGAAAAACTGGGCTTTAACCTGCCAGAAACTAAAGCTAGACCTATCTCTTTCACCATGTACTAAACTAAAATCACAGTGGATTCGAGACTTAAACATTAACAGAAACAATAAACCTGCTGCACGACAGGTTAGGTAAAACTCTTGGAGACATTGGCTTAGGCAGAGACTTTATGAACAAAATCTCTATAGCACAAGAACTAGCGAAAATAATCAACAAATGGGATCTCATTCTACTAGAAAGCTTCTCATAGCAAAAAAAAAAAGCCACTGGCACTGCTAAAAGACAACCAACAACATGGGAAATAATCTTTACTAGCTGTTTCTCAAACAAAGGGCTACTATCTAGAATATATAAAGAACTTAAACAAATCAGTCCCCACAAGTTTAAAGACCCAATTCAGAAATAGGTATCTGAAATGAACAGACACTTTTCAGAGGCAGAAGTCAAAGCAGCCAAGAAGCATATGAAGAAATGTTCCCTGCTAGGAATACACTCAAAAGAATTAAAAGAATCATATTGTAAAGACATATGTGCACCGATGTTCATAGCAGCTCAGTTTGTGATAGCCCAGTCTTGGAAACAACCCAGATGCCCATCAACTGGAGAGTGGATAAAGAAGATGTTTTTAATAAATGGAGTATTACTCTGCCATAAAGAATGACAGGTTTCATTCATTTATGTGCAAATGGATACACCTTGAGAACACACTAATAAGTGAAATAAATAGATCAGATATATGTAAATACCATATCTTTTCTCTGATATGAGAACCTGTACATGTAAATGAGTTCTAGAATGTATGATAGATTTTGTAAAATAGGATATGTCCAAAGGGAATGTGGTGGTGGAATGTAATGAGGGGAAAGAATAAATATGATTCAGAAAGAAAAAGAAATAGCATGTATATAAGGGTTTATGGTTAGCTAGAGCTATGGGTAAAAATGAGAATTAACTTCTGTCATATACTGGTACAAATTCCCTAATGTTGAGTGTGATTGTGAGCTGTATAAAAATGTACCAATAAAGAATTCAATTTTTTAAAAAAAAGCTAGGATTAGCAGTCCCATTTGACTCTGCTATTTCCCTGCTAGGGATATATACAAAAGAATTAAATGATTCATATCACAGTGACATATGTGCACCCATGTTTGTAGCAGCTCAGTTTGTGATAGCTAAATCTTGGAAACAACCCAAATGTTCACAAACTGGAGACTGGATAAAGAAGATGTGGTTTTTCTATAAAATGGAGTATTACTCTGCCATAAAGAATGATGTTTGCATCATTCTTACTCAAATGGATGGACCTTGAGGACATACTAATAAGCGAAATAAATAGGTCACAGATGTGTAAATACCATATCTTTTCTCTGATATGAGAAACTGAAAATGTAAATGAATTCTAGAATGTATGATAAATACTGTAAAATAGAAAATATTCTAAGAGAAATGGAGGGTAGTTGTAAGTAATAAGGGGAATTAAAAAATTGTGATAGTTAAAAAAAGAGAAACAGAGTTTATGTATATGGAGGTGGGAGGTCATAGGGTGGGTAGGGGAATGGAGAAAAATGAGAATTAAGTCATGCCATATACTGGTACAAATTTTCAGTGTTGAGTGTAATCATGACGTGTATATAAAATGTACCTATATCATAATAAAAAATTCAATGAAGCGAATAGAAAAAAAAGATTTACCAAAGTCCCCAAGAATTAGCATAGATATAAGTGAGCACAGGCTCACTGTTTTTGTTACTTTAGATTAGATAAATATCACTGGTTTCTTCCCCATTCCTTGCCTGTAAAACTTTGAGCATAACCCTTAAATGATGTGGGTCATCTTCCAAGTTCCTCAAAGCTTTTTTTTTTTCTCCAGCTTGTTCAACAGTTGCAGTTCACTACTAGTATGCAAATCACAGGCACTCATGATGTTTTGGTCTTTCAGTATTCCCAGATTTCTTATAGTAAGTATCTAACAACAAACCAAACAAAAAATTAAGCAATTTTATCATTATCATCTAAATGAATTGAATCTATGAAAAATGATCATTTTTCATATTAGTTTTTTTGAGCTACTTTTAACAGTTTTGGTTTCCTGTGGCAGCATCTCACTTCCACAAGATAGTCTTGCTAAACAACTCTGCTTTCACCATTAAATTCGGCTACAGTTGAGAACTACTACTCAATGCAGCCAACCCTCCATCTGTTCTACTTGTAGCCCTGGATACCAGCCTTCTTCACTTGCCTTCTCCAACCTGGAGTTGCATCCCCTTCCCATCATAGGACCTGCTTCAAGGAGGAACCTCTTTCTAGAACATTTTTTCCTATAACCCTCACGTCTGTGTGACTTGTGCACCACCCTCTTTGCCAAGCATCTTCTTATCAGTTGGTTAAGCAAATATTGTTGGAATTTTTCAAAGTACTGCTAACCAAATTGCAAGGCAGTGAAAATCACCCACAGTATTTAAACACTTATCCAGTCCTGGTATTGACAAGCCCTTGAAGGAGGTCAACAACTTCAGTAAGAATAAATGTCAGTCAAGGTAGAAATTTTCACTTCCTTTGTTCACTAATGTATTCCCTAGGTCCATCTAAAGGGTTATAACAGTACCCAAATGAGTGTCAAGGACATACAGGTACTCAAGAAATGATTCTTAAATTTTTTGTAGTTTACTTAAATTTTATTATATATATTGAAACTTTTTGTTTGTTTATGGTATTGGGGATCATTCTCAGGGTCTCATACATAGCAGGCATGTGCTCTACCAATGACCTTCATCCCCACCTCAACATCAGGATTTGATATACACAGTGAAATAGTTACGATAGTCAAGTAATTCAACATACCCACCATCTCACATAGCTACCCACTTTTTTGTGTGTAAAGCAAGAGCATTTAAAATCAACTCTTTTGCAGAAATCGAGTATCATTAACTATAGTCTTCAGGTATATAAGATCTCTAGACATATTAATTCTATTTATCTGACATTTTACATCCTTTAACCTACATTTTCCTGTCTTCTTCCCCTCTCCCATCCAGGTCCTGGTGACCATTGTTTTATTCTCTATCTTTGTGTATTTGTCTTACTTTTTAAAGATCATATACATGAGATCATGTGGTGTTTTCTTTCTGGGTCTTGCTTATTTCACTTGGTATAATGTCCTCCAGGTTCAACTAAGTCATTGTAAAAGTCAAGTTCTTCTTTAATAAGGCTGACTAATATTCTTGCATGTGTGTATATGTTTGTGTGTATCTGTGTGTGTATCATGAATTCCTTAACTCTTTGTCCATTGAAGGGTCTTTATGTGTAGGTTGTTTCAATATTTTAGTTGTGGATAATGCTACAAAGGATATAGAAGTGCAGGTATTTTTTTTTTTTGAGACAGGGTCTCACTATGTAGTTACAGCTGGCCCTGAGCTCACCATGTAGCCCAAGCAAGCCTCAAACTCAGCAATTCTCCTGCCTCTGCCTCCCAAGTATGGGATTACAGGTGTGAGCCACCATGCCAGGCACAGTGGTATATGGTATTAATTACTGGTGGGCATGAGCCACCACACCCAGTATTGTTGTATGTGGTTACCTGGATTGAGCCAGGGACCTTGTGCTTGCCAGGCAGGCACCAGAACCACTGAGCTAAATCTCTGGCCCTACTTTAAGTATTTTTTAAACCATTGATTATGATGTTAACTGTAGAGTTGTTTTTAAAATGGTCTCCAGGTAGCAAAACAATAATGACAAATGTGTGACAGGCACATACTATGTACTGAAGAAATCATTTTTAAAAATAGTGTTAGAGATTCTGTCCAGTGATATAAAAGATCGTAGGTCTACTACTCAAAAAGTTTTGAATAATTTTTTTTTTGAGACAGGGTCTCACTTTGTAGTTCAGGCTGGCCCTGAGCTCACTATGTAGCCCAGGCAAGCCTTGAACTCAGCAATCCTCCTGTCTCTGCCTCCCGAGTGCTGGGATGACAGGCATGAGCCACCACGCCCAGAAATTTTGAATACTTTTATATTCATGTCTAATCAATACACCATTCATGACAGAACATTTCCATCATCTAGGAAATTTCCTTGTGCTCCCTTCCAGTCAATAGGCCATAACAATTATTATACATTAGATTCACCTGTTCTTGAACTTACTTAAATAAGTAACGTAGAATGTATTGTTTAATATCTGGAATTTTTAACTGAATATTTTTTGGAGATTTATCCATTTTACTGAACGTTTCACTAGTTTATCCTTTTAATTGCTGAGTCTCTGAGACTCAAGAAAAATTCTTGGTTCTGAAACCATTTATAAATCAAAAAGAAAGTTAAATACTTTCAATATACAATGTCACGGGTAAACATTCCATTTCAAAAGGGATGAATGTGGGAAAGAAAAGAATAGTAAGACTAAAACCCAACAGGGAAAACAATAAATTCCACAGCACTATCCAGAATCTGAGGCATATGCTGGCAAGATGTGAGCTCTAAAGGACTTGGGCAGCTCTGTACCTATGGCTTTGCTTATTGCAGTCCACACGCCCTCTCTTGTGGGCTCTCTCTGCTTGCTGCTTGCAGCTCTCCTTAGCAGACACTCTGTTTTCCTGGTATCTTCCATGTTTTAGGATATCTGTAGAAGCTTCAGCTTTACTTCCATAGCTTTGCTCACTCAGCAGTTCCTGGCAGGGACATTTTATAACTATAACAGGAGTGAAACTGCTCAATCATAGAACAGGGATAATATTATAAGAACCTGCCAAACTCTCAGTACACTTTACTGAGATCTTCAGAGTCCAGATAAATTATTATTTCCATTTGAATATTATAAAAACATTTTTCAGGACTTTGCTATATTCTATACAAAGACTCCCCTGATGATCATAATAATATGTATTCAAAAATTTAATGCTTAACCCTATTTATTGATTATATATTAGGTTGCTTGTATTTTACTATTTTCTAAGGTTATAAAGAGGAAACATGGCCTAATATGCAGGAAGCTCACAGTGTAGGATAGAAGATAAACAAGTAGCAATGTAGAGGAGGGAAGTGTGCTCAAAATGCTAAGAAATACCAAGTACTTAACTCCAAATAAGAGATCTTGCTAAGACTGAGCATTTTAGGCAAGGAAAGTACAGATACCTATAATGACAGGATGTTTCATCTAGGTTCAAGTGGGTCCTTGTGGCTGGAGTATCAGCGTAGCCCAGGAGAGGTACTGAGCAGTCAAGCCTCAGTTCATAGGAAGCCTTGAATGCCACATTCATATATGTGGACATTACCTTATAAACAGTATAGACCCACAGAACAGTTTTAATTAGAAGATAGCATTTGTAGAATGAACTATTCTTCTACTTTTCCACAGATATCAGGTGGCCTTTTTCATACCACTTGTCTTATTTTTCTCCCCCCTTGCTACTATGGTTTGCATATGCTCCTCCTAGTTGTCTGGTACACAAGATAAACCTCATGTCTGACTGACTTCTGTGACCCTCAGGGCTCCTGTTAACAGGCATATGGTGGGGGCAAGTGCCCCATGGATATGGATACAAATGATCAAACTATGAATTCCTGTAGACCGCCATCACCCTGGGGACACTAGGTTGAGATAGAAGTGGGGTGTTAGCTATCACTGGAACATAAATTCTTTTGAAATAATGAGAGGAAAATTCTGAAATATAAAATCCAAGGAAGGGCAAAACAAAAAAAAATCACAGAAAACTAAGAATCTAAATTGTTCAAGTCCTAATATCGTTTGCCTCCCACCCATGAAATATATCTGGGTAAGCAGCTGGCCACCACTGGACCCATGCCAGACGCCCGTGGAGAGCTCTACTCCACCTGTGTGAGTCTGGGTAAACCCAGCAGAGGCTGCACAGTGACTTCTGTTGCTTGCAAACAGCCTGCCCACCACCTGACCCAGGCCAGCTGACCAGGGACCTCCATCCATGCCAGGTGGGTCTGGGTAAACTCCACAGAGGCCACACAGTGACTTCTGTCACCTGCAAGCAGCCTGTCTGCCACCAGACCTGGGCCAGCTGCCCCGTGGGACATTCATCCACCCCAAACGATTCTAGCCCACCCACCATTGGACTCAGGCCAGAAGCCTCATGGGAGCTCCATTCCTGTTTGCATGAGTCTGGGTAAGCACCACTTAGGTTGTGCAGCAATTTACAGTGTTCGCCAGCACAACAGATATGAGAAAAATTCAAGAACCCAGGCACAAAGATCACCACCACAGGGGAATTCAGGGAAAAGGGAAATGGAGAAAAATGAAGCTCAATCTCCACGACTCTCTGAACTAATAACAAAAGCAGGTCTGCTAAAATGAAAATCAGAAGTGATCTCTGAGATGAAAACAGAGATACTGTCCACAGTGAAGGACTTCATTAAAGAAGAGATCAGGGCCGGGTATGGTGGCTCACGCCTGTAATCCCAGCATTCGGGAGGCAGAGACAGGAGAATTGCTGATTTCGAGGCTTACCTGGGCTACATAGTGAGCTCAGGGCCAGCCTGGACTACAAAGCGAGACCCTGTCTCAAAAAAAAAAAAAAAAAGAAGAGATCAGGAACATCATAGAAGCTCAGATAACAAAAGCAATGAAACATTATAAAGAGCTTCAATCAGAGGTCCAGGTGATCAAAATCAAGAAAGAAAGTTTGTGAAGTAGGACGAATGAAGCTGAAAACTGAATTTCAGACCTAGAAGACAGCTCCCAGTCAATGAACAAGAAAGGAATAACTTATGGAAGATGGCAAGGGACCATGAGAAATCAATCCAACAGCTCCTAGATGACTCAAAGAAGAATAACATAAGGCTCATTGGAGTCAATGAAGAAGCAGGAGACAGTGCAAAAGACATAAAAAAAAACTGTTTACAGATATAATGGCAGAAAACTTTACAGGAAAAGAAAAGAATTGGACATACAGATAAATGAGGCATATAGGACTCCAAAAGCCCATGACATTAAAAAGTCTACACCCAGGCATATAATTATCAAGGTTCCAGAAATCCAACAAAAGAATAAAATACCGAAAGCAGCTAGGGAAAAGAAAAAAACACATACAAAGGGAAGCCCATCAGGATCACAGCAGACTCTTCAATGCAAATGCTCAAGCAAGGAGAGCATGGAGGGAAATGTTTCAAGCATTTCAGGAAAACAACTTCCAACCTAGATTGATGTATCCTGCAAAACTATCTTTCAAAATCAGTGGAGAAATAAGATACTTTCATGACAAAGAACACCTGGAGAACTTCTCAATGACAAAACCTGCACTCCAAAACATTTTAAAGAATACCTTGGGGAAAAACAATGATGGTCACAAACTCATGAGACCTAGCAGGTTGAATTTAGTGAGCAAGACATGAAACTGAGTGAAAAGGGGAAAAGCAAAGAAAAAAAGAACCAAGAATAGGATAACACCATGACAGATATAAATCAGTCTGTATCAGTCATAACCAGTAATATTAATGGCCTCAATGGGCCAATTAAAAGGGACAGACTGGCAGAATGGATTAAGAAACAAGATTCTATAATATGCTGCATACAAGAAACACACCTAATTCAGAAAGAAAGCCACAGACTGAAAGTAAAAGGATGGAATGCAATTCTTCATGTGACAGGAAACTGCAAAAAAGCAGGAATGACTACCCTATTTGCAGACAAAATAGATTTCAAGCCAAAATTGATTAAGAGAGACAAAGAAGGACACTACATCGTGTACAGGGAATAATCCAAGAGAGAGAAATGACATTCATAAATATTTATGCACCAAACTATATAAAACAAATATTAACAGATATGAAAACTCTGATAAGCACTAATACAATAGTAGTTGGTGACTTCAATACCCCGCTGTCACAACTGGACAGATCAACTAGACAAAAATATCAACAATGAAATACTTGAACTGAACCAAACCTTTGAACAAATGGACTTAATAGATGCCTACAGAGTATTTCATCTGACAAAATCAGAATACACATTCTTCTCAGCTGTCAGTTGGTCATTCTCCAAAATATATCACATATTAGTTCATAGAACATGTTTAAGTAAGTGCAAAGGAATTGAAGTTATCCCCTGTATACTGTCAGACCACTATGCCTTGAAATTGGAGCTGAATAGCAAAAGAAATCCCAAGACAGTCACAAATACATGGAAATTGAATAACACTCTGCTGACACAGAGTATTATTGGAACACAGAAAAAATCAGGAAACAAATTGAACAGTTTTTACAATTAAATGATAATCCCAGTATAATTTACAGGAATTTATGAGATACAATGATAGCAGTTCTATGAGGGAAATTCATAGCAGTAAATGCCTATACCAGGAAAATAGAATAAGCTCAAATAAATGACCTAATGCTAAATCTCAAGCTACTAGAAAAAGAAGAACAAAACAAACCCAAAGATCATACTAGGGAGGAAATTATAAGGATTAGGACAGAAATTAATTCAATAGAGACTAAGAGAACCATACAAAAAAATCAATGAATCTAAGAATTGGTTCTTCAAAAAAATTAACAAAAATCGACAGACCCTTAGCCAACCTTATCAAACAAAGGAAAGAAAAGGTTCAAATCCATGCTATTAAGAATGAAAGGGGGGGGGCAGAGATTTAGCTCCATGATTCCGGAGCCTGCCTCACAAGCACAAGGTCCTGCATTTGATCCCTGGTAACCACATACAGTGCTGGGTGTGGTGATTCATGCCCATCAGCAATCAACACCACAACCACAATGCTGGGCGTGGTGGCTCACGCCTGTAATCCCAGCACTCAGGAGGCAGACACAGGATGATTGCTGAGTTCAAGGTTTGCCTGGGCTCCATAGTGAGCTGAGGGCCAGCCTGAACTACAAAGCGAGACCCTGTCTCAAAAAGAAAAAGAAAAAGAATGACAAAGG